>WOVY01001119.1:0-5000 GCA_013436015.1 Rhipicephalus annulatus | reverse complement strand
CACACACACATATATATATATATATATATATATATATATATATATATATATATATATATATATATATATATATATATATATATATAAATATGAAAGTAGATGCGCTTTCACATAACAACTGTTTATTGTGCCGACGTTTCGACAGGAACCCTGTCTTTTTCAAGGCATAATACTATTTACACATGTTCCGTGCCTTTTTATATCCTGTCGAGACAGGAGGGGAGGGGTCAAATGAGAAAGAGAGAGAGAGAAAAAAAAAAGAGGAAGGAAGAAACAGCGAAACGGGAGGACAAACAATAAATAAAATATAGAAAATCTAGGAGAAGAAGCAAGACCGACATGGCGTAATTAGAAAGGGGCAGCTTTTCAACAGAGTAGGGCAGAGGTAGATGAGGAGTGTCATCATTGTCAACAATACGTCCCCCGCACCCACACTTCCCCAAGTGGGCAGGGAGCCGCCGTTTTTGTATTTCACCTTTCCGTGTAGTCCGCTGGCGGCTCGTTCCTCTTTGAAGTGTATGACAAGTTAATGGGGAGGGCTTAAGCGCTTTAAGTGCATGCTGGTGGCATCGGGAGTAGCGAAAAAGCCGGTGAATGAGGCACTGCCATCGATATTCATTATATGCATTGGTTCCTTGTCAGTGAAGGAACAGAATGTGCGTTAAAGGATTAACGAAGGAAAAAAAAAAAAGAAGAACAGGGGGGGGGGGGGAGAGAGACTGTACAACTCCGGGATAGTCACCACACAGTTGAGGCGCACTGGGAAGATATGCGCGCATGTAGGAAAAAGTTAACGAAACCACCTAGCTGTCAGCTCCTTGTCAGTGAAGGAACAGAATGTGCGTTGAAGCTTGACGAAGAAAAAAAGAAAAAAAAGCAAAAAAAGGGGGGGGGACCGTACGACCTCCGGGACCACTTATCTGTGCGTTCCGGCTGTGCTTGATGAGGCAAATCGTTTCTATGTTTGTCAGATGCATAGGCCAAAGCTTCGTTAGCGGGTAATATTATTGTCGTAATGAAACCGGACTGATTAGAGAGAAGCGTTTGCGTCTTTTAGCGGTCGTAACGCAGACAGAGTGCCTGGGTGTTCATTTATTCAGTATTTTATCGTGTTAAATTTGTAGATAAAATAAGATTCCCGTTGTTCTCGTTCTCTGATTGTTCGAAAGTTGTTTTCTAGTAGTGTAACCCTGATGTCATCAAAGCTGTGGTCTTTTAATGTGCAGTGTTTTGAAAGTGGAAGGCCTGGAAGAGATCGTACATGTGCCCGATGGTTGTTGAATCTAATTCTAAACGGAGTATCTGTCTGGCCCACGTATTGCTTGTTACATACCCCACATTCCAAGAGGTATATGACATTGTCTGAGTCACAGTCTAGTGCACCTCTTATCCTGTGCTTAAAATCCGAGTGGGTGCTTTTCGCCACTGTCGTTGTCTGCATGTGTTTGCATACCCTGCATCTGCTTTTTCCGCAAGGTTGACACCCAATTTGAGGTTTCACACCTATCTTTGAATTTATTAAATGATCCTTTATATTTTCGGCCTTCTGTATACAACACAAGGAGGAGAGAAGTGAAAATTTTGGATAGTCGCACGCTCTGTTCCAATATGTTAAAGTGTTTTCTTAGGACCTTGTTATGTTCGGTGGGTTGCTCGTGAAAGTTAATAGCAAGTTTTTGTTGCGGTGTTGGTCGGCGTTTCTCTGGTGGTTGAGAAGAATCTGGCGGTCCAGATTTTCAGCTTTTTTGATGGCGTCATCGATGATAGCTGGTGGGTATTCTTGATTAAGGAGTACTTCGCGCATATGTGTGCTGTTTTTGTGGAAGTCCTCGGTGCGGGAGCAGATTCGTCGAAATCTGTGTGCTTGGGAATAGGGAATGCTGGTCTTGCAATGTCGTGGGGTGGCAGCTTTTGAAGTGCAGGTATTGTTGCCTGTCTGTAGGTTTTCTGTATACGTTAGTTACCAACGCACCATCGTCAACTCGAATGAGTACATCAAGAAAGTTTATTTCAGTGTTAGAGTAGGTGTGTGTAAATAAATGCTGGGGTGTACCTGGTTGAATGCCTGTATGAATTTGAGGAGCTCGTTTTCCGAATGTGTCCAAATTATGAATATATCATCTAGGTACCGTTTATAGAGTAATGGTTTGATATTACAAGATGAAAGAAAAATTGGACTCTATGTGGTTGCATGAATATGTTGGCGTAGTTTGGGGCCATTCTTGTACCCATTGCCGTACCGCTGATTTGAAGATAGTACTGGTTGTTAAATTCAAAGCTGTTCAACTCGAGTACAAGTCTTGTGAAGATTTCAATTACTTTTTTGCTTGGATAAGCGACAGGGTTGTGTGTGCCATACGATTCAACAAGTGCCCTTACACCATCGTCATGTGGGATATTTGTGTAGAGTGAGCTAACATCCAATGTTACGAGAAATGCACCGTCTGGAATTTTCACGTCTGCTATTTCCCGAAGGAAGTGGTTTGTGTCACGCAAGAAGGACTCATGTGTGGGTGGTATGTCTTTGATTAAAGAATCAATATAACTGGAAATGGGTTCCGTTAACGTTCCCGTGCCTGATATAATGGGTCTGCCAGGTTATTCTCTTTATGAATCTTCGGCAGCATGTAAAACGACCAGGCGCCGAATGTACCGTAATAAGTGCCTTTTTAAGCTTTGAATTAATGGCGCCTTCACGTGTGAGATTCTCTAGGGTTGTTACAATGATTTTTTTTGTGCTCCATGGTAGGGTCAAAGTCGAGGTGTTTGTAGAATTGTTTTGTTATTAGTTGTCGCTTGCCTTCCTCAATGTAGTCCGATCTATTCAGAACAACAATCGCGCCTCCTTTGTCTGCTGGTTTGATGACGAGATCTTCGCAGTTGCTCAACGTGAAGTAGTGCCTCTTTTTCTCTTTTTTATATGTTATTCATGCTTGGTTTGTGCACTTTGTACGCATGTATAACATCTTTTTGAACCGCGTCTATATAGAGATCCAGATGTCGATCTCTGTTGGCGTCTGGGGTCCATTGCCGTCCAATTACCCCCACGAAAAAGTGCGTTATCTTTTTCGGGTTTATCAAAGAAATATTCCTCCAATCTTAAATTTCGTGCGAAGTTGTCTAGGTCTTTTAGGAGCGTGAATTCATCATACCTTCCGTTTGCCAGGCAGAATGTAAGTCCGCGTGATAGTATACTCAATTCTTCTTTGCTAAGTTCTTGTCGGAAAGGTTAATAACGTTTGGCTCTTTGGGTGTGGTGGCAAATTTTTTTGAACGTGAGATGATTTGGTATTTTTTCTGTAAGCAGCAGTGGGTATATGTGACCATTGTCCACGCGCAAATTTTTTCTTCTTAAGTTTTTCAATTTCCTCCGTTTTTTTGTGCTCAAATACGTCTAGTTCTTTAGTTTCCCACTCCGAAAGAGAAAAGTTATTTCTTAAATACCGCTCCTCGTCTGTCAGTGCGTTTAGAGTCTTTCTACAGTGTTCGATGGTGACCTTCGTTAGCTCCTGTGTGGCGTGATCGAGAATATCGTTCCACCGTTTCATTTTCCCTTCGGCCAAAGTTATGCATCGATGGTGTTAGCGACAAGCGCAGCCCCATTCGGAGCCGTACCCGCCAGTACATATTGCTCGAGGCTTTGCACGTGAGTTCATGCCGTATTCTTTTGTCAACCACTTTTCTAAGTTTTAAGAAAATTTGGACCGTTCTATGGCCTAGTTCATCTGAAACGGACGGAGTTTGCCCACTCACACAGCCAGTATGTCACTTTGCACAGACGCGGCGAATAGGGCCGCAAGGTGCCCGGAGGTCGTACCTGGTTTGGGTTGGAGCTCCATTCCCGTTGTGCCTCCCGTGACGAGCTGGGCCTGTAGACGCCTGCTGTTGGCAGCTGGTGGTTGCTGCTTGTTCGTTGATGATGTTGGCTGCTGATTTTTCCTTGCGGGTGGTTTATTCTGGCCACTCGTCGCTGTTGATTTTGGTACAGCTTGGCCGTTGTTGTTGGCCCGGATTACCCTTCGTCGCCGTTTCCGGGGTGTGTGTTGTAGGCGTCGACGACAGCCGTGGCAAAGCGTGATGGCTGTGTTGCACTCGGTGAGGGGGGTCCCGACGGGGTATGCTGGCCCTGGAGAACGGGCAGCAACTGTTTCCGGGGCTGCTGGGTTCATATTATTTTCTTTGCCGCCTCGACAGGTGGCATCGGAAGAGTCACGCCGCAGTGCTTGGGAGTAGGATGGCGTTCCCGAAGCTCGTACGCCCCGCCTCCAGTTGTGGCGCGTGTTCCAGCCAGTTGTTGATGTATGGCCGCCGTAGGTCGAGGAGCAGGTTGTAGATGTTCCAGGCCAGGAGAGACACTCCAGCGAAGCTCGGGTGCAGACCATCGGCCGCGAGTACGGTCCACGGTAGCGGGGAGCGCGTCGATTGCGATGGTTCACATAGAAGACGCCCCTCTCTCTATGGCACAAACTCAGCAGTCGCAAGTTAAACTCCCGAGCCTCGAAGTTGAACCGCCTCACCGCACGCCAGTTGTGTCGGCGGAGTCGTTGGTTGGGGGCTCTTGGGAGCACTAGTGTGGCAAACACCATAAGAATATCTGGTCTCTCATGCCGGATGCGGTCAAGGAGGGCGACGTAACGGTTGAATGCTGTAGGGGCATCCGTATTGGCCAGGTCGTTAGTTCCAATGTGCAGAATAAGGTTCGAGGTACCTTTAGGGACGAAGTCCAATAGCTCTCCGATGTCGCCAATGCATGCGCCAGGCTGGCAGATGAAGGCAGGTGAATGGGGGCTGGCCGGATCGAAGTGTTGATGCAGGTACTTTAGTTGTGAGTCACCGACTATTGCCGTCGAGGCTCCGGGATCGGAAACCTCCATGTAAGTTGTTTGCGAAAGGCGTTGGCAGCAGCCATTGTGGTAAGGCTTATATGCAGAAGAATAACTTCGGTTGCCGCAAGGTTATAAATATGAAAGTAGATGCGCTTTCACATAACAACTGTTTAT
>WOVY01001118.1:165000-367821 GCA_013436015.1 Rhipicephalus annulatus | reverse complement strand
TTTTTTTTTCGAATGTGTAGGGAAGACGTGGTGATAAATGTAAATTTGGGAGAGGGAACAGAAAAAAAAAGCTGTAGAATTTTTTTAGCGGGGGGGGGGAAGCGGGACAGAAGGTGGGATGAGGGAGTCGTCCGAGTGCACATCCCAGATAGCTAGCGAACAGCTTGAGGCGCCAAGAGCAACCCACCCGCGGAAGGACACCAAGAAGCTTACAAGTTTTGCCAGCTGCATTGGGAGCAAGTGAGATAGAGAGAAAGCGAAAAGAAAACAATGGCACACGGGATCGAGTGCGCTGCTATGTAATAATCCCCTCCTTTCCGCAGAAAAGGAGGGGAAGACATACGAAAAAAAAAAGAGAAAACGTTACTGTCGCGGCCGAGGAGCGGGCATCGCGTGTGAGGAGGTTGTATGCGCAAAAACAAAAAGAAAGCAACCGAAATGAAAGGTACCGAAACGAGTGTGGAAGAAGGAGAAGAAATTAACGAGCTCGGCTGCTCAGTCTTGAGCGTCGTCTCAGGGAGCGAAGAACCTCCACAAAGAAGAGGCGGGTGTTCCCTCTCTCATTTCCTCCTCCAACGAAAACCCGATGGGTCAAGAAAGTAAGACAAAGAAAAGGAATGCGCGAGAGAAAAAGAAAAACAGAGAAAATCATCAGGTTCGAGGGAAACAAGCGACGCCTTGCCTTGCCTGCCCACGGAGAGGACTTGCACGAAGCTCATGGGAAGAAGCGGCGAACCAATTAAGGCGGGGAATACCCGCAGCGCCAGACTGAGCCACGGTGGGGGGTGAGTTTGTTCTTGGCGTCCGGAGCTTTCCCTCTCGCGCAAAGAAAGCGGCGGACGCAGAGGCCGTCCACTGAGGTGAAGCCCGTTGGGAGGAGGAGCCTGTGCCGCCGCCGTGTTGTGCGGGCTTCACAGGCGACTCCTGCCGCAAACGTCCGTGCATCACATCAACGCAGTCGCTGAAGCCGAGGAGGAAGGAAAGGCATGTTCGAAAACCAGGTGGGCATACGTACGTGCCGCGTCTCTCTTCATCCCTCGCTCTCAGCACCCACCCCTTCTTTCCAGCAGCCGCTCACCAATTAAAGCGCGCTGCCTCGGTTTGGGGTCGATCTAATAGCGTATGGCAGCATGACTCGATGCATAAAGGCCGCCGCAGCAGCAGCCGTTGCCACGGCTAATTGCGAGAACATCCGCTTTCTTTCTTTCGCTTGTAATATTTTTTTTTAGGGGGCGGATTGCGGGATGAGCGAACGCGAGGCACCGTGAGCGAGAAGCGCTCGGCGATAGTGGGCATATAGTACACCTGGTTGTGCAGCGGCGGGGAGTGTCGTAACGCCGGAAAGTGCTGGGCCTCCCGGATGAGGCAAGAGAAGAAACTTGCCGCCTCATCCATACGTGAAGGAAGAGGCCCGATGTCTCAAATGTGGAAACTGTCAGGAACGGGGGCTGCTATCGAGAGGCATCGCACCATCTCACGCGATTGCGGTGCCTCGAACAGAAGAAGAATCTTCAAAGCCCCTTTTTCCTCCCTCACCCTTCTCTCTATTTTATTTTCAGTACAATGGTAAGATTATAAAGTGCATAATGAAATGTTGCCCAAGACGTCACTCTGAAGTACGAAGCACGCATGTATGCATGCACCGAGTGAGCATAATCGGTATATTAGCATTTACGCAAACTCTTCGTTATAATGGAACTTTGCTGTAGCTACTAGGGAATTTATAATGCTCTTCTTCAGGGTAATGCGTGAGCTAGACTTCTCGACTTGACCTCCACGGATCATTTTGGTGTATATCACTTATGCATAGGCGCCGCAACTGACCAAACTATCAGGCATGCATTGTTTGAGCCGCTTGCATAAAGAGAGAGACAGGCAAAGCAGTGGTATGCAGACGGGCTTCGCCGCACCAGATCTGCTACCTATTCGCCTTTTCGGTCAGTTTAGCGAGAGTAGCAGCACCTACCCGAGAAACTTACGGCCACTTCAATAACCAGCCTCCTTAACAACGAAGCAGAAAGCGTGTTTTTTTAAGTTGTTCTGGAGTAAAGAAAAGCACTTTTTTTTTATTTTGCAGATAAAAGAATGGCGCTTAAGGTTAATCACTTATTTTTATAATATCGTGTGCACCTCACAAGCAAGTGTATTGGAATATTAGGCGAGACAGACGAAGAAAACTATTGAAAATGACTGGACTAAAGCTTCTGTTCGCCAACGATATATACTTGGCTACGCCGGCGCACTAGAACACTAAGTTTTGTTGCTGTATCACCCACCACGGGAAGGCTTTATGCTCTCCCATAGTAGAGTACCCAGTGCTCTAAATCATCAACTACTTTTTCTAAACACACAATTTCTAAACATATTATCATGAAATGTGAGGCCCACAGGACGGTTTGATGCTCTCCCAGAGTAGAGTAACTATAGTCTAAACCGTTAACCACTTCTTCGAAACGCATCATGTGCCGAATACCGGGATAGATGGAGACAGCTCACCGTACTCTAAATGGTCGATCATTTGATCCAAACAACTTGCATTTGTATACGACGAATAGTGAAAAGCTAAGGGGGGCTGAAACAGAGGAAGGAAGTAAATGACCTGGCATTAAGTATAAATGCACCCTTGTCATAAAACTTATACAATCGTGACATTACGGATCTGTCAGGAAAATCGAAATGAACAGCTGATAACAATGGTGGCCGTATAAGCCGCGCTCCATATTTTGGTCAGCGTATACATCCGAAGACAGCGTGTTTCATTCCGGTGTAGTTTACGTCCATTATATAACATTCTAGATAAATCGCGGTGTATACATCAAATTACTCGACGATAGCGCTGCATTACACTTCGAAACGTTGTGTGCTGAAACGATGAAGCTATAAAAACAGCTTAAATGTCGATCCACAGAACACATTTACGACATTGAAAAACACCGTGCGGTATCAAAAACTTAGTGAGTTAAAGAAATATCTGATAAGTATTAGGGTTCGAGCCACAATCGAACCTATACGCATATTCTTCATGTCAACCAAGCATTGTTCCAGAGTCGTGCCACTGCTTGAAACTGATGTAAAAATAAAAAGAAATAAACAAAGGGCCACACAGTCGTCACGTCGGGTATAAGATGGCGCGATACAGTCAGTCGTCATGTCGGAGCCACGTTAGCAGTTGTAATATTGCACGGCGGAAGCAGAGCCTCGCAAGATACGTCACCGCGTATACGATTTGGGCAGCCATATAAAGTGGTTCGTCGAAAGCAGCCAATCAAAAGCATGCACCTGTAATTCATCAGCAGCAGCAAGCAAATCATCAATGTGCGCAGCTGTACTCACGTGACATCTTAAGCTCACACGATGACGTTATGATAGCGTTATGATTATAAGCAGCCACACCGGATGGTTTTCCAGCCTATAGTCGGCTCAGGCAAACGCATAAGGAATCCTGCGTTTTTTTTTCGTTTTTGTTGTGGCACAGTAATTTTAGGCGTACTTTGATGTTGTTGATTCTCATTAAAACGTGCATATTCAGTGTACATGTGGTGCCTGTGTAAAGTAACGAGGTGCTTTTTCTCTCTTTTCGTTCCTCGAATATCATTGCAAATCTCGCTCGCCGACAAAATTCTTTAACTTTTTTATATATCCTGCGACTTGTCATGCCTTTTTACGTTAATAAAAGAAACACTATCAGCTCACATCCGCCACGTTTTCTTTCCACAATCTCCAACCTTTTCATGCCAAAATGAACGGAAAAGAAGATATTTGACATGTAGAAAAAAACAAAAGTTAAGTTTCACGGGGGGGACTTTACTCATTATTTCATGTGCCGCAAACTTCCACTTTATGTAGGGGCCCGCATCACAGCATGAAAAGTAAGAAAAAAGAAATCAACGAAAACGAGAACTAGACTGGTTAATACGGCCCGGCCGTCGCAGCCGAGCCTTCAAATAACGATTTCGCCCGAGGCAGCCCGCAGAGCTTGCGAGAGAGATAGGGAACGCTCATTCCCGCGAACGCGTCCATATCATACGTGCGTCCCCGCTTGCGCACGTAGCCACAGACAATGTTTGGGCCAGCAGCCGCGAACGTGCTTGGCCATTCCGTTTCGAAAGGCTTGCTACGTAATGTCCCGCCACCAACATCGCGGGCTTTAAGCTAGCCGCGCAAGGTAAGCACGGAAATATATACACGGTAAAGCAAAGCTTGCACCGCACAGACAAGCAAGGTGGGGGCGTACGTTTCTGCTCACTGTGTCTACTGACGACACGCCCTGCTCAGCAGTAATTAAAGAACGTGCTCACGTCAACGCAGTCCGCGAACACCGACGCACTTTCTTTCGATGGTCTTCTTTTGAAAGCCGCAGTTAGGCAATAAAAGTACATTACCCTTGTGCGGATCCTTAAATGCAAATGGCGAAGTAATCGGCTGCTGACCCGCAGGTCACGGGATCAAATCCCGGCTGTGGAGGCTGCATTTCCGATGGAGGCGGAAATGTTCTAGGCCCGTGTGCTCAGATTTGGGTGCACGTTAAAGAGGTGGTCAAAATTTCCGGAGCCCTCCACTACGGCGTCTCTCATAATCAATTAGTGGTTTTGGGACGTAAAACCCCACAAATCAATCAATCAATCAATCAAATGGCGAAGTAAGTGCACGACTTGATTGATTGATATGTGGGGTTTAACGTCCCAAAACCACGATTTGATTACGAGAGACGCCGTGTAGTGGAGGGCTCCGGAAATTCGGACCACCTGGGGTTCATTAACGTGCGCCCCAAATGTGAGCACACGGGCCTACAACATATCCGCCTCCGTCGGAAATGCAGCCGCCGCAGCCGGGATTCGATCCCGCGACCTGCGGGTCAGCAGCCGAGCATTTTGGCCACTAGACCACCGCGGCTGGGCTGCATGACTTCCGTGCTATACAGCTTCTGTGGAGTCTTGTAGATGTGCTCCAACATTTTAACAACAGATAGATATAGAGAGAAAGCTGTTTAATGAGGGACTCATAATGGGGGCTGAGGATATAGGAAGATCGCACGAAAAGAAAAAAAAAATTGGCCGCGTATACGCGTGCTTCGTGGAAAGACGATAACCATCCATCTTTATCGTAGCATCGCCTTTTCAGCGCAGCGTAATTAACCACACGGTTTTTAGAATTTCGCATGTATTAATTTTCTGATAAAGGAACACACCACTTAGTACTTATACACGTGTACGTATTGATGCCGCGCCTGAGATATGCGTAATGTTTGTTTTTTCTTTATATCGACATTGTTCACAAGTATGACGATATGTCGGGTTTAACGCCCGGAAACCACCATATGATTCTGAGAGACGCCGTAGTGGAGAAGTGTAGCAGCTTGGGCTAGTTGGAATGGCATGACGATAGTTATAGCGCGAGAACGAAACGATGACACAGAGACAATCGTTGTAGCGGAGAGCTCCGAAATTTTAGACCACGTTCTGGGGGCAGAGTGCGCGAACATTCGGGTCCAACTGCCGATTCCCACGCGGGCGCTTCTCGGCTCTTTTAGTAGTGGTGGGGATGTTTAGCCTTTGGCGAAACCGATGCGAGGTCGTGGCTGCGAGCTGCCACCCGGCGTGCTTTGAGGCCGATACTGGGCCGAAGGAGACCAGAAATCCTCGCGTTCCTCTCTGAGGAGCATTTATTCCTCGGGGAGCATGAGTTTCTGTGGCATTGGTCGTGCTGTTTCGTCAATGTCGAACACGCAAGGGTAAAACTCATTTTTCGACCGACGTGTTGCTAACCGCCACCCGTTGAGTAGTTATTCATGATTTCGTTTGTAACCAATTGTGTTTCGTTGCGTCTATTGTATTATCATACCATTCATTGTATCATAATATCGCGTGAGTTCTTGTGTACACGTATGCCAACATTGTCATGTATATTAGAGCAATGATGCCTTCCTTGCACGCAACGTAGTGATGTTTGTCGTGGTACATAGATGTGCCGAAGTGTATGTGCCCTATTACTGGAATGCTATGAAACATTTGTTTTTATACATAGTGCAAATAAACTTTTCCTAAAACATCGTTTACCTTGTACTGTACATATGTAAACATATATTTTTGTCACAATTTTTATGTGTCTGTGCATGGTGTGTTTCATCACGATGTTTTGTTGGATTGTAATCGATGGTCACTCTTCGTGAGAATCCATTTCTCTAAACAGACTGCACCGTGCACCCAAATCTGAGCACGCAGGCCTGCAGCATTTTCGCCTTCATTGAAAATAGAGCTGCCGTAGCCGACGAGATTTGATCCCGCGACCTAGTTTAAGAGAATTTTATTTCCGGATATATCTTACGCAGCTTACGTGCACACAGAAAAATGGAGAATGGTGATCAATGCGTATGTACATTGCAAGCTGTTATATACAGCGAAAGAACTTATAGCGCATGCAGTGACGTACAATGCAAAAATTGTACAACAAAGACAGGACATTCATGACATCGAGATTATTAAACTTAAACAGTACGGCTATATGAACAAACAAGGGGAGGTCATTTACAGTGTAGGGTAATGTTTTTGCATTCACCTGTGAGGACAGTTTGCTCTCGCGCTCAAGAACAATATTGCACAAAAAGGACATGTTTCTAAAGAAGAAAAGAAAAATACACACTGTAATGTCACAGTGGTACAAGCTCTAGCCCACCTCCTCAATTGGGGAGAAAAGGCATGGACACTCTGTTGTTTTTAACGATAATAAATCGCGTAGACCAGCGTCGGAGGAAAGCCTCCTCTCCCAGCATGACTAGTTCTGCGTTAAGATGCATAAGTATTACGTTTCTTAGCTGATGTAGTAGGGGAAACATGGCTCTCTGAGGGCGTCCCCTCAGGCAGGCCAGTCCCTTTCGTTTCCATAAGACGAAGGCTCTGCGGATCAGCAGCCGAGTACATACGCTATCAGACCACGGCGACAGCGCACTGTTCACAAGTATTTAACAAAGCCACCAGATCAAGATTATATATATATATATATATATATATATATATATATATATATATATATAGCTGGGCGTGGAGGAAGAGCTTAAACTTTCACCCGGTCGCTGATTCGTGCCGACAGATAGGAAGGCAGACAGGCTGCAATTGTGTGTTCGAAGCTATTGTCTTTTATAAGAGAGAGAGAGGGAGAGAGAGAGAGAAAATGTTATGAACGTGGTATGGTGCATGCGAGAACGTAAAGTTGTGATGTAAGCCACTTTACAGTTAATAAACCTCCCAAGCACCACTAGATTTCGAGAAAATACTTGGGGCTAAGTTTTGTCCTTCTCAGCAGCGTCATATTTTGCAATCTCTGCACAGGCTCGCCTAGCAGAATAAATTAAAGACGAATAAGAAATTAAAAAAAAAACATTCACGAAGCCTAAGCGAAGCCTAACGAGAAAACTTGTTCCAAGAGCACAGAATTAGCTGGAATATGAAAATGAAGAGTCTTTGCTTAGTCTGTGATGGATGTTTGACGCGCATTGTCATTCCTTGCCAATGCATTTGAAAGCAACGAAGAGTATATGGACGGCTGGAGAATCGAAACTGCATGCTCCACTGGTATACCTATATATAGTGTTGCAGAAAATTTTAAGTTATGCTCGAACTGATTATATTATTGATGCTCCATTATTTGAAATAGTACGAC
This sequence comes from Rhipicephalus annulatus, assembly GCA_013436015.1. Lineage (NCBI taxonomy): Eukaryota > Metazoa > Arthropoda > Arachnida > Ixodida > Ixodidae > Rhipicephalus > Rhipicephalus annulatus. The sequence continues at coordinate 360,165 of WOVY01001118.1, read as the reverse complement.
CACCGAAGAGTGCCCTTGTTTCCCTTCTGAGCACGTCCGGTTCTGGCATTTTTCAGAAAACATCTCGTAAAAATAAAAATAAATGGTACGAAAGAAATTACTAATAATTTAGGGGAGCTTTAGGTCTTGAAACCACGATATAATTATACAGAAACGTCGCAGTTTTTTTTTTCGACCATCTGGTGTTCGTTAGCGTGAACGCAAATGGATCTTGGGTTTTTAGCATCTCGATCGCCTTCATCAAGACGTGGGCACCGCCGCCGAAATTCAATCCCTCCGTTTCCCAGCCAACATTCCAGCAACCATGGCCACTCAACTGCCGTAGCGCGTCATACGAAATCTACGTTATGGCTCAAGTTAACATTTATATTGGAAGCATGTGGTTTAAGTTTATATAACGAAAGGGCCGATAGGCGTCAGGATGAATAATGAGCGTTATACTTAGTACATGAGGCGGTTGTCTATAGTGAGCAGTTGGGGCTGTTGCACCCCTTGGCAGAGAAGAGGTAAACTACGCGCTTCTTTGTACGTCGCCTCTGAGATCTGTTTCGGCACAGCAACGAAAGTATTGGTAACCCAAGAAACACATTATGACCACCCAAACGCGGACGTGCGAATGCCGCCACCAGACGCCCAAGTAAAATATACGTCGGCTTTCAACTTTTTCTGGTTATCGTGTCGCACATATAGACAAAATTTATGAAGCTGTCTGCAAGGGTTATTGACTTACAATGCAAAAATTTTCGCCTGTCGAACTTCTTTTGCGAAGGGAAGTGTTAGAATGAGAGTATATTATGTGTACGTCTACGATTCTTATGCATTTCACCGTAAGTTGAGGCTCATATCTCAATGCTGTTCCGGGATCTATAGAGTATGACGAGAGAGTTAATAGAAGAATTTGTATCAATTAAGGCTCACCATGTCAGTATTGATACACGAGGAAGGCTTATATACTACTCCAAGGTAAGTCCGTTGATGTCATTCAATAAGTACGCAACAAAAGGTAAATTAAGGTATCATAAAGATGACTGCTTATAGTTCGTTGAAATGCCTTCTACTTTTGTGAAAACCACGCAGACTGTGAAAGGGCCGGGTGAGAAAGTTTTTACGCGGAATTCAAACAGAAGTATGAACAACCTATCGGTGCTTCTAAGAATGCATCATGCGCTTCCTGAGCGTATACCGATACTGTTCTGCATACTGATTCATCATGCCGTTATTATTGGTTAGTAAAATGAATAATTAAAAGTGAATACTTTAAAAGACGCCACAGTAATCCAGCCGAAGGTTTATTAGCTTGCCGTGTAGCAGGTACATCTGTTCGCTGGATTATTTTGACTGCATTATATCTAGTTTGCCTCATACTGCACACTGCGATTCATATAAGGAATGCTCAATTGCGTATACATTCATGACTTGGTCTAAAGGTGTGCTATTTCTGGCCACTGATATGGTTGTGTATATACTAAAAACATGCACGCTTTTTGAGCACATAAACCAGCAACACGTTCTGCTGCTATTGCTACGTTAAAACCGAACCAAAGGGCGAATATTGTTCGCATTGTCGGCACAATCCTGTTCACGCGACTGACCCGAAGAAGCGTCAAGCAAACGCATGCCATGGTGTCTCATATGGCATGAGTATATATTATTACAATGTTGGATGACTGCTATGTACACAGTATTTGTAATCGTGACGATTGCATGAAGAACTGTAGTCCAAAGAGAGTCGGGATATATAAATTTCGCTCACGTATTGAGTGCAAAGATTTAGTTCGCATGTATACAGTTCGTAATTACACGATCACGGATGTTTTGTGGACGAATATATTTAAAGCACTGCGTAGTTGTCTGTGCGAATTCTTGGGGCATTACGTATGTGGTGAAGTGTTGAACACGCCTTGACTCGTTGGTGCCACGTTTCTCTCGCCTATATATGCCCGTTTCGTCACTTTACGTTCTACCCTTTCTACAGAGTCGCACGTCTGGGCCATGCATGCGCACATATTCGGTAACCATACGCATTCTAACTGTCTGCTTTCAAGATCGGCGGTTTTCCTCATCTACACTTCATTTCCCTATGAGTGTTTACGCGTTCGCATTGGTTCGCGCTGCTCAGAACGAACGCTATAGTACTTTTCCGTGCACTACGCATGCACCACGATTGCACTGCAATGCATGCAGATGTTCTGCCTTGCACACACATTGCGATTCGGCGAGCGTATACACCAGTGCATGCAATGTGCCACACCATGCACTGCGCATACTGAGAACACGTCGTCCTTTTTTTTTTCCCGGAAAGCGAAGCATCGTTCTATATGCCCCGGCAACGCGGGCTTCGACGCACACTCGCATGCACATGTGCGAACCTCCGTGCCGATGTTGCAAGACGTGACGGCGAACGAAGGCGCGCGGTCTGCATGTACACACTGTCTGCATATAACAGCTGCACGCGCTGCACGGTGGGCGAAGGTCGTCCAATGAATACCGCGAATCTCGGTGACAGGCATGCAGGCATGCAAAAGGATGTGCCTCCACGCACGCATCGCTTCAGAGCCAATAGAGTGCCTTGTTATTCAGGCATAAGCACGCCCGTGCTGCGTCAAGTGTAGCGCACAAATTGAATACTCGTACTCAGATGCGTGGTAACGATGAAAAAGAAGACACCGATGTGTGTATAGCTATATATAACACAATGAAGTATATATATATATATATATATATATATATATATATATATATATATATATATATATATATATATATATATATATATATATACAGTAGACTCCTTTTAAACGATACCTGAAGGGACCAGAAAAATGTGTTTCCTTTAAGAGAAGTTTCGTTCACTGAGATATAAACAGGGGTACAATATCCAAGTAGAAAACCCAACATATTAGGGGCAGTTTGTTTCATTTAGGCCGCAATTCCATTTGAGAGAGTTTCATTTAAAGTTAAATGGGGTCTTTATATATATATATATATATATATATATATATATATATATATAATATATATATATATATATATATATATATATATATATATATATATATATATATATATATATATATATATATATATATGTAAACTTCGAAGGCAATTAGGATAAAGAAAACGAATCGCGAATCACCAATGGAAACAGCGCAGCTTACTAGACACACTAAGTTTTGATGAGTTAATTTTCCTCCCATAGTTCAATCCTGGAAGCATGCTTTTCGTTGGAAAGAAGCAACGACAGTTGATCGGCGCGATGTCGCTTGCAGGTGCTCCATCTTACAATAACCGAGAATGATTACATAAGAAGGGGAAAGCACCCATCACAACAGAATAAAAACAAACTAATGACGTTTTGTGAAACAGAACGGGAGCCTTGTTCATAATTCGGCGCCCGTATTGGGTGCCGAAACGTCATTGCATTTTTTTATTCTGCAGTGCACGGTGGGCACTTTACTATTTTATTCAATGATTCTTTGATCGGACGGGCATCAGACGAAGCCTTGACTTGATAACAAGAATAATGCGAGATTTATTTATTAATACAGCGTTTTTTCGTCCATTTTCAATTGCCTTATCGCTACAGCATTTCTTCTTACTTTTAAAATGGCTCCCCATCAGTTTCGGTAGTTTCGTTTAGTATAACTTCGGCACTGTATTGCAACTATGTGATGTGCTACATACACAATGTCATGGTGGGACCGAATACCACCACAACATTTGCAGAACCAACATGAGAGGGATAAAAATGCGGCAATTGAAACTACTTCGTCTCTTTCGAGCACAAAGTTGAACGAAATTCAGAGGCGACAAGTAATTCATGACGCCGATTTCAATCCTTGCCATGAAGTCCTTGTGGCTTTCGAATATTTCAAGCAGGAAGTTTGCCTTGTGAATCAAATAGGCTTCAGAGAACGAGTATAGAGAAATAGAGAGAAAGGAATAGAAGAAACAAAAGAAAGGGTTGTAAAACAAAGAAATAAATAGAGGAAGGTGCAGAGAGAACTATAAAAAAAGAAAAAAACAAGGAATGCACGACAGCATTAGCAAAAAAAGGAAAAAAAAAAGATTTGGTGAAACGGAAAAAAGAGCGAAAGAAAGAAAAGAAAAAAGATGGATAGGATGAGATAGAGAAAGAGATAGAGCGAGAATAGAAGTAAAAGTAAACATAGACATAAAGAGATAGAAATAACAGATAGATGGATAGATTCACAAAGAAAGGAAGGAAGAAAGAAAAGGAAAAGTCAGGGGAAACAAAGCAGGACATCGAGCGCGGCCCTTCCTTCAGGCTTGTCACCCACCACTGTGAAACTACCTTACATTTCTTTTTCACTCCACTCGTTGTATAATTGAAATTAAGGAATGATTTGCTGTGCGCGCTAGAATCGAAGAATTTCCTTGTTATTATATATAAAAAAAAGGTTATACTTCCAGCTGCTGTGCACCAATGGTTCTGCTCCAGCGATATACGGTTTACCGAAGATTCACAAAAGCGGAACGCCTCTCAGACCCATAGTAGATTTCACTAGGTCACCCCTGTACAGCCTCTCAAAGTATCTTCACGGCATCCTGGCTCCCCTTGCAGGCAAGACTGAAACTAACCTCCGGAACACCAATGACTTCATAAGCAAAATGAAGAGTATCACTGTGGATGTCGACGAAGTACTGGTTTCATTTGATGTCTGCTCCCTCTTCACAAGTGTTCCCGTCGACCTTGCTGTAGACACTTCCAGACAATTGCTTCACAAGGACACGACATTGGCCGATCGCACACCGTTCGACGTCACCGAGCTGTGCACCTTGTTACGGTTTTGCCTATCCAACACTTACTTCTCGTACAAGGGTGAATTCTACAGGCAAGTTTTCGGTACCGCAATGGGAGCGTCGATTTCGGTCACAACTGCTAATATCACAATGGAAGCAATTGAGCAGAAAGCATTGCGAACATTTCAGCCAAGACCCAAGGTTTTTCTGAGATACGTCGACGACTTCTTCTGCGTGATGTAGAAGAAAGACGTCCAAGCTTTCCTTGACTGCCTAAATGGCATCGAGACGTCCATCAAGTTTACTGTGGAAGAAGAAAAAGACGGTTGCCTCCCTTTCTTGGATGCAGTTGTAAAACGTACTCCCACAGGCCTCGCCTTCGCTGTGTACCGAAAGCCAACGCACTCCGGTAGATACCTCGACTATGAGTCAGTCCACCCGGTAGCCCACAAACGCTCAGTGATTCGGTCTTTAGTTCAACGAGCGGTTCGCACTTGTTCCGATGAAGGAAGCCTGCAGGAGGAGCTCCGGACCATTGAAGATGACCTGATCAGGAATGGATACCCCAAGATTTTTATTAGAAAAACAACTAAATCCGTCATGCATAAACTGCAGTCAACTATAGTCAAGCCATGCATAATACATCGTCTACGAAAAAGCGTGCATCAATTCCTTATATTCGAAATATAAGCGAAGCCCTAGCCCGTCTATTCAGAAAACGTGGTGTACAGATCGCGCATGTTCCAGCAAGCAAGCTTAAGGCTGAGTTGCTAAATGTGAAGGATCCTCTCCCTCGGCAACACTTTCCTGGCGTGGTCTACAAGATACCATGCGCCGATTGCGAATCGGTGTACATTGGCACGAGTGGAAATTACTGCAGACGTCTGATGCAACACAAGAATGACGTCGCCAAGGGCCACACAGTGACAAATGCACTCGCAGAGCATGCCGAGAAGACGGGCCACGAGATAAGCTGGGACAACGCATGCATCATGGCCACGGAGAAGAATTTTACAACCAGACTGAACCTCGAATCACTAATCATTCAGACGACAAGTAACACAATCAATAGATCATCTGGCACACTAAACCACGTGTACTCCCGGACTTTGCGTCATGCGCTCAACATTACATAAGAACCTGTTGCTCAGCCGTCATCCCATTGTGAACAAGGGATCCGTACGGATCCCGAAACGTCTTTGTTTTTATTTGACATTGGTCAGTGACCTGTTTTTCAACAAATCCTTGTTATTATGAGCTCCATTCAGTCGGTGTGAAGGTACATGTTCGCTACTTTTTTTATAAGCTTTTGTAAAAGAAAGCGACATTTGTAAAAGACGCCATGATACTCCCAAACAGTGACATCCACGTCTCTCGAAGTTACAGTGCAGTTCCCCTTCACCTCTCATTCAAAAAAAAAAATTACCTGTTCATTGAACTTGGACAGAAGAAGATGATCCCGCATATTGTGTATAATGTCCAAATAGCAGAGCGTCACGCAGTGTTTCACGAATCTCAAAGACTGTCTATAAATACGTGCTACTGAAGCTTTCGTAAAAGAACAAAATTGCCTGAAAGAAATTTTAAAGAACGAACAAAGGAAGAAAAGATAAGATCGCACCAACCAATCATACACTAGAAACAGAATAACCCCCCCCCCCCCCCAAAAAAAAAATGTGGACCGAGAAGAAGGCGAAAAAGACGTGTTCCGTGCAAGCGAGCCAGAGCCCACCACGAGTGTTCAGGGGGGCACGAAATCATGTCTACAGCAGCTCCCCGCCCCGCCACTCCCAACTCCAGTTTCCTCGGAGGAGAAAGAAGCGCTGTCATCATCAAAGTTCCATTAATCTCGACGCCAGTTCGTCTCGGCCTTGGCAGGTTCGCCCCCCCCCCCCCACTTTCTACTCCACCTTGGGTGGGGTGGCGGAACGCGCATAGCTTCCCTGTCTACCCTGTATGACCGCGGGACTCGAGCAAACGCAATCGCCTCAACACAGCGAGGTTCACCCATGGCCCCTCCCCGACTTGTTCTAGATTGTGCGTTTTGCAGCAGCAATCTGGCTGAAGTGTGTACAGCCCACACATGCCTGGGTAGCCATTTGTTGCCATTGTGCTCAAGTGACAAATATTTTTTTTTTGCAGGCGTGAAATGGTTGTTAGAAGGCGTGCTACGTATTAATTACTTGGTTAAAGGAACCCTAATGTCAAAAAACAATTTACGGCAGAGTTAAGGCTCAATGTATGACATCTAAAATGACAATATTATCAGCAGCAGGGCTCCACTTACCAAGAAATGAATGTATAAATGCACAAGAATACATGCGCCGCAGTAGCTCATTCTCATAGTGATACCGATGACGTCCGTCGAACCGCCTGCAATTAATCACTAGTAATCGATCTAGCTGTACTATATGAAGATTCTTCTGTGCATCATGAGACGCAATAAAATGCTGCTTGTTCGTTTCTGTTTGATGCTTGGAAAGAAGAACCGCTGGACGTTATGTAGAATGGCACGAGTGGTTCGTAAATTTAATTTTCGCATGGTTATATTGCAATGAACAAGTCGTGCCATCTAGCGGGGCGCAGTTGAACGAAAGCACGTATGCCATCTCGGAGCCAATGGCTAGAAATTGTTGATTCACCGTTGTTGCTGCTGTGGCTCCCAATGCTTTCGATCTGTCTGCTAATGTCAGCGACCACACAGTAAAGCCCAGCAATGTTGTGCACGGCAACAGTGACGTGAGTCGGTCCGCTTTTTGAGGCGGGTAATCTGAAGTGCGCTAACCCGATGCGGGCCACTAAAACGTGACATTCTGTCAAAATAAGCCCTTCCTTGGCGCAAAGGTAACACTATGAGGTTTCTAGACCGCTATTTCAACAATGAACGTTGACTTGATAGTGTCCTTTTAATGCCGGGGTGGAGCGGTGGAAGAGTACTACAGTGATAATGCATTTGACGACGACATGGAACATTGTGATTCTTTTCGTTCAACAACGAAAATACAATGCGATGAACTAAACAAAACGTTTTTAGAAACGAGGCTGTTCAAGCCAGCCGTAAAGTGTTGGTCCTGCAGTGAAACTATATCATATTCGTAAACGGGCGGGCTTGTGCGACGGAAATTGGGTAAATCCGGATATACTCACCAATGGTGTGCCAAAACTGAAGAAGCAACAGTTAGTCCAACAAACAGCCGTGAAAAAGCGGTAGCGAGCCGTAGGCCCCGAGTACGTACAACGAGAGGACACTGAAGAACGGGAGAAGCAAAGGCGCCTATGAGAAGATCCCGGAAGCGGTGGAAGCCATACGCCAAAGAGGACGCGCTCGTACGTCTGTGAGAGGTGCGAACGCTCGGTCTAGGCACCAGTTTCTGTCTTTGGAGTTTGAACCTCCATGTCGGGCTTGTGACTATCTATTCAGGCCTGGAAGGCAGCGTAAGTCTTAGCACACCCTGGATCCTGGTAGATAACGACAGAACTTCAAACTTTCTTTAATTTAGTAAAGAAGTTACAATAATCGAATTACACTTTTTTAGTTGCATATTTTGGTTACATAGCTCGATTACATGGTCCTAGCCACAAAAGGCAGTGGCGTGCGACCAGCGGCTGCTCTCAGCTTAGCTCAACTCAAGACGCTCTTGCTACACCGTGGTGGCATAGCTGCCCTGTCTTGCGAGACAATGATCCGTGTTGAGCCAGATGACAGCGAAAAGCACGGTTTCGTTTTGGAACCCGGGGCAGCGCATGAGCAGCACACTCCCCGTCTGGTGCTTCACCCTGTGGGCGCCATCGTTTGATGGAGTCATCACATGCACGAGGTCTGATATGGGACGAACGAATGTCTTAACAGATCCGTTCTTTGTCGTCCTCACTTCAGCCTTTCGGACGTTGCCGTCCGCACTAGGCAGACATTTCACGATCACTCCGACTGGCCACTCAAAACGAACGACCTGTTTGTCCTTGAGCAACACCAAGTCGCCAGCCCGAAGCTTTGGTTGCTTTATTCGCCACTTTCTACGCTCTTGAAGTGTGGTCAAATAGGCGGTTCATCATCTCTTCCAAAACTGACTCGCCAGGTTCTGGACCTTATGCCATTCGCTTTTGTAGAGGTTTTCGATTCCGTGCTCCAAGCCTGATGCCATGCATCCCAACTTCTGCGTCAGGATTGCCGCTGTGGTTAAAGTTACAGGCGTTTCTGCATCAGACGACACAGGAATAAGGCGCCTAGGATTCATGATCGCGGAAACCTCGGGCATGAAAGTTGTCACAATATCGTTGGTCAGTCGATGATGGTAGGATTGCAGCCGCATCGACTCGAGGATCCGACGTGCGATCCTTATCATCCTTTCCCATACTCCACCCATGTGAGAACTATGTGTTGGGTTGAAGACTACGTGCAGCCACTCTCGGATAGGAACTTCCCCAGCAGTGAACGATCCATGTCTTGTGGGTTGATGTTTAGCTCCCTGTAAGCACCCACAAATTTCACTGGTGCCGTGGTCGGAGCGAATACTTGATAGGCCCTCGTATGGCGAGAAAACGCCGCAATGTGTTTATGAAACTGGATGTGTTCAAGACTTCTACGACTTCGATGCGCACGGCCCGAATGCTCAGACATGTGATTAGCACTGTCCGACGTTTTTTGTTAGACACTCCGCTTCTTGTGCGGTGGGCTGGGACCATCCATGAGCCGAAAAAGTCGACAGCAACATTGGTGAAGGGGGGGTCGGTGGTCAGTCGGTCCTTTTGCAGACCAGTCATCTTCTATTCCTGTGTTTGGCCTCTCAGTCTCTTGCACAAGACGCATCTTCCTATGATGGACGTAATGCGTCCCTTGCCGACAATAATCCACAACCCGGCTGATCTCACTGCTCCTTCCGTGAAGTATCTGCCCTGATGTTGTACTTGTTGATGATAATGACGTATGAGAAGCGTGGTAACGTGGTGCCTGGCTCGGAATGATGAAAGGATGCCTTTCGTCTTCCTGCAGATACCTTCTGCGCAAGCGGTCACCGACGTGTTGGAGGCCTTTCTCATCAAGAAATGCATCCAGCTTCCGAAGTGGGCTTCTCTTGGAAAGAGGTTTTTTTGTCTTCGAGAGCGCTTATCTCTTCAGGAATCTTTCTGAACAGCACGAAGCACAGTCTTCTTGGCTGTTGAAAGATATCCGACTGCAATTTTTGCTCAACATAACCCTTAACACAATGAACGATTCTTAAAAGAAATGCTAAGGCGTGGATGAGCTTCTTCCAGCTCGAAAACCTGCTGAATCATCCAGTCCGAAGTCCCTGCTTTGTCACAACCGATGTGGTCAAGGTGTTAATTTCTGGGCGTATATTTTTATCTTCATTTGGGGACACTAAGCAGAAAGTCGATGGCCGCGACGCAGTTCCTCCACTTTGTGTAAGGAAGTCAGGGTCAATAAACCTAGATGTGTGTCCGAATTTCGTTACTGAGACCATTCTTGTGCCGTGATCCGCGGGATTCTCATCAATGAATGTATAGTTCCACTGCTCTGGCGTCGTTGTTTTGCTAATGCGATGCACCCTATTTGCCACGTACACGTAGTCTCCTTCTTTCATTGCATATGTAGTTTAATGCGACCTTCCTGTGGATGTAGAACTTCAGCATGTCTACTTGCAGATCCAGTTCCCGCTGAATTAGTTCAGCCAATTCGTCTGTGAGTACCGCTCCACAGAGTTCCGATCTCGAAATGGTGAGCTCAACTAGGGGAGCCAACTTTACCTTCCCCATTAGGAAACCGACGTCGTGTCTCCGTGTCTTCTCGGTGACTTTTAGGTATACCACGGCTGCGACTGCTTGTGTTGATGCATCGCAGAAAGTGTGGATCTCCTTGCACTCAGCTTCTGAGGCCGATATCCGTGCATAGGGTCTTCTGATTTGAAGACTTTCCAGTGCTTGAATAGAGCTTTTCCGGTCTTCCCATTCTTGTGCTCTGTGAAGTGGTAATGGTGTGTCCTAGTCATATCTGTCGGCAGTTATCTCGCGTAGAAAGGATTTGGCCCGTGCAGTCATTGAAGCAACGAATCCCAATGGGCCATACAAGCCATTGACAGTTAGTTGCCAGAAAACCACTACGCGTACATGGTTTGTCCTAAGGTGGAGTTCGGAAAGGGAACGTGTCTTCACGCACATTCCACAGTAGCCCTACGCTACGTTGCGCATGCAATGTGTCTTTGGTGAAGTAAATTTCCCGGAGGTCTGTGGCACGGTTTGGAACAGGAACGCTTGAAGTACATTATCGTTATTTGAGACAATTTTATGTAGCCGTATGCTCTCTGTTTCTAGCAATTAGTGCGCTTTCTGCAGTAGCTTGATTGCCTCTTCCTCCGTGGGAACGGACTTCAGTGCGTCGTCGACGTAGAAATCATTCTCCGCAAACTTCGCTGCCCTCTCTTGCTGACTCCAAGGAGTGTTGCCATTTGCCTGTCTTCGGTGTCTACCATCCGCCGAAGCCTGGCAAGATCAGGGTTATGTTTGACTCCAGCGCGGAGTACAAGAAGGTTTCGTTGAACAATCTCCTCCTGACGGGGCCGGACTTCACCGACAGCCTCATCGGAGTGCTAATATATAGTTTCAGAAAGGAACAGGTTGCGGTGATGGCGGACATACAGCAAACGTACTGCAATTTCTTGGTCCGAGAAGATCATCGCGATTTCCTCAGGTTCTTGTGGTTCAAGAACAACGACATATCGGAAGATATTATGGAATGCAGAATGAAAGCACATGTCTTCGGAAATAATCCATACCCAGCCGCATTCATGTATGGGCTTCGACGAACAGCCCGAAAGGGCTCGGGTGTGTTCTTCTATGGGAATAGACTTCAGTGAGACGTTGACGTAGAAATCATTCTCCACAAACTTCGCTGCCCTCTCTCCGAACACACCCGAGCAAAGTTGTCTCCGATTGCCGCTACCAGTAGGACACTCGACCCACACAATTGTTCGCCTTGAGGCTGACTAACTCTTCTTTACATTGAAAAGAGATTCACAAGGCTCTGAGATGGATGGTAGACCACTTTAACACATGAGTTTTCAAAACACTTACAGTGCTTGGCCTCCGTGCACGGCCGATGCAAATGTTCCCAACAATTAGCCAACCGAGGTCATGCTTGTGAGCGAACGGAGCCTTTCCTGGCCCGCTGCGTGTCTGAAGCACCTTGTGTGCCGCAATAACGTCCCGATGAAGAAGAAGCCATATCTGTGCTCGAGGATCCACAAGAGGGATGCAGCCTGCTATAGGGCGCTGGTGTGGGTAACATTCAGCAGCTTGAAGAGTTGGTATTTTGTTTCTATTGTCAGGAATGCTGTTGCACTCTAGCAATGGCGGAAGCTCAAGGCCTATTTCTTGTGCAACGCCCCACACCGAGAATCCTTCGGCCTGTCTTGCGTTGACTTCGGTATTTCTTGCGAACGTTGTCAAGGTGTAGTTGGTTGGAGACCCCTCTACACGGAAGACGTCCAGTAGCTTAGATCTAACCAGTGACAGATTGCTTTGGTCGTCCAAAATGACATAGACATTGACCGTTTTGAGTGGCTGAGACTTGTGGTTTACCTTCGCAAAGCAAATATTTGCACATGGCTTGCTATCATCACCCTTTTTCAATGCTTCAGTACGTGTGGTGGTGACGTTCCCTGAAGATTTTTGAGCGTCAGCTTCTTCCGCAGCTCTGGATGCATTTCGAGTGCACGTATACGAGGGATGAAGCGCCGCAGAGTGTCTATGGGCAATCTGCGGCACTCTGCTATAGCAGAGCCACATATACGGCAGTTCAAAGGGATGCCACATAGATTTGAAATCTGGCTTATCGACCTGCAACAACGGAAGCAAATGTCATGACTCTTGAGGGAATACTTCCTTTCGTGGAAGCTTTGGTTGGCGAACGTGCGGCAACCCTCGAAGGAATGGGGTTCTTTGTGGAACAGACACAACTTGTCCAAGCCCCGTAATTCCCTAGCTCTGTTGACGCCCGACGGCACCATACAGTCTTTCCTGCTATGACATCTGCTTTGGTTTCCCTTGTTGATACCGTTGCTCCACCGCAGTAGTTTCTCGGGACGGATTTTCCTTTTTTCGTGTGGTGATCCGGCAAGGCATCGTACGTACGTACAAGGAAGCTGGGGTCGTTCCTCACCTCAGCCTCGTCCCTCACGAACTTGGAGAAGAAAGAAAACGGTGGGAACGCCTTGTTGTTCTCTTTCTTCTACTTTGAGCCTGCGATCATCCATTTCACCTGGACACCTGGCGGGAGCTTTGACAAGATACTGTTCACACCTCGCGCAGTGTCGAAGTATTTCAGCCCTGCCAAACAGGGGCCCACTTTCGCTGCCTCCAGTTCGACTAGCAAGTCGCTGAGTTCTCGAAGTCTCACATTGTCTCTTCCCGATAACCTTGGGAAAACCTCTAAGCTTCTCATCAGCGTGTCCTCCATGACTTCAGGACCACCAAAGGTGTCGTTGAATCTCTTCCAAACAGTCTTCAGCCTTGCTTAGAAGTCGTGTATGTAGACTGACTTCAGCCTATTGATTTGAAGTGATGACTCTGGGCCTAACCAAGCAATGAGCAAGTCAAGTTCTTGAGCGGAAAGTTCCAGGTAACGCGTTGTTGCTCCGAACGATAATTTCCATGCTCGAAAGTTAGCGGGACAGTCATCAAATCTAGTGAGGCTCGTAGAGAGGAGATCCCTTCAGCTGAGGAACTTTAGTATTCCAGTCAGCTCGGAACTTACATTACGTGAGGCCGCAGCGTTCACGGACGAATCGTTACCCTGCTCGACAGTCTGGTGTTCATGAACTGCAGGGTCGTTCCGTTTCCTGTTGCGATCGTACGGGAGAGCGATGTCTCCCGTATGAAGCTCAGAAAGTCGATGAATTGACCCTTGCACGGCCTCTTGGCTCTGTACGTAATCTGCAGTGCGTTGTTCGGGATTTAGAACCGGCCTTGCGCGCAAGCTCTCCCCGCCATCCTGCGCCACGGTCGCCTCGAGAGCACCAGCGTGTGCCTCAGCCGCAGCTGCTTCCTTTTCATGACGAAGCCCTCTCTAGCTTCATAGTGACCTCCTTGCGACCGAAGTTAGCCCTCGTTTAGGCAGCATCTGCTTCCGCTCGAGCTTCTATGGCAGCCAGGCTGAAAGCTGATGAACTGGTGAGCTGTGATGACGATCGCGTGGAGGGGAATGAGAAGGAACGCCTCCATGGTGTCTCGTCTCTGACGCATAAATCTTGACTTTGCTCTTTCAGGCTGTCTGTGACAATAACGCGACGCTCCTCTCCAATTTGTCTTCGTTGATCCAGCGCTTGTCGACTCTCGGGCCATTTCGTCTTGACCAAGAAGACTTCGTAGCTGGCGAATACGTCCTTGTACTGCTCTAAACTATCGCGCAGCGTATTCTTGGCCGTCTGGACATCTTTCTTATCCATGCCGGAAAGATCCCGCATAGCGTACTCCACTTTCTCCCATGCTGCGTCCAGTTCTCTGCAGTATTTCTCACGATTGGCCTCGCAGTTCTCTTTGGCCCTAAAAGAAAGAGGAGAAGCTCGCCGTGGTCGAGCGCTGGTCTCAGTGTTTATAACATCCCCGGAGCCTGCTGCCTCAGGCGTTGGTTTCATGTTCATGTCGGGCCGACTGTTTATACAGCGTGCTCTGCTTCATCAACGCGCGTGCTTGAAAGCGCGTTCTACCCGGGGATGGTAATGCGAGCCTACCCTGCTTTGCTTGTGCGTCGGGAGCTCGGACGTCTGTTGCATGCACGGTGCTTGCTGATGGTGATTGTCGTGGACAAGTAGTGAGATACCTTGCCGCTGTGACAAATCCTTGAGCTGGCGTGCGTCACGTAGGCGTTTGGTGGGCTTTGTTGACGTCCACAAGCCTGCACGGGCGTTCGGAGCGTAGAAGTCTTGCCTCTTGTGCAATGGCATCCGAAACGTGAGCCTTGTCTTTTACTATTGAGGCCTGGAAGGCAGCGTTCGACGAAGTCGTAGCACACCCTCAATCCTGGTAGATGACGACAGCACTTCAATGAAACTTTCTTTATTTTAGTAGAGAAGTTACAATAATCGGGTTACACTTTTTCCTGAGTTACACATTTCGGTTACATAGTTCGATCACACGGTCCTAGCCGTAAAAGGCAGTGGCGTGCGACCAGCCGCTGCACTCAGCTTAGCTCAACTCAAGATGTTCTTGCCACACCCTGGTGACGTAGCTGCCCAGTGTTGCGAGACGATGATCCGTGTTGAGCCTGATGACGGCGAAAGGTACGGTTTCGTTTTGGAGCTCAGGGCAGCGCATGAGCAGCACACTATCTGTGGTTTAAACTCGAAACGTCTTTGCATGCTCTGAAAATCAATATGGAAACAACGTGGTATAATTTTAGGTAAAGCCTAAAGCAACAAGCTATAGAAACAACCAGAAAAGATACCTTTCAATTGTCCAGCCTCACTGTTTAGCCTTACTCAACGTAATACAAACTTCGCCTCTTTTTGTTTTTCTTTTTCCACTGACCTACACAAAATGAATGTATAAGCATGAGTGGGAAACAAAGCCACTGTCTGAGTCAGTGTTACTTGCTCGTCGAACAGTCCAGAAACAATTCTGCGGATAGGCTTTGGTGCTGCCATCATGGGCTGACCCCTTGCTGCTTTGCATAATTACTAGCTAAATTAACACGGAGGAGGAGGAAAGTTTAAACGGAAAGACAGGGACATTAGCCAGTTCTTAGACCGGCTGGCTGCGACATACGTATATGCATAAAAACGGTATAGGTTTGGTGCCTTTGGCGATTTTATTACCCTATTAAATCACGTAGTGATATACAAAAATAAGTAAACATCCGTTTAACAGCCCCTGTAGTGGTGGCGCCCCTGCGTCTTATGTGTAATTTCGTCTGTGGCGCAGCGGGCTATAGGCACCGACAGCCCTGTGAACGTGGGCATCAGATTTATTGTAGTTCAATGTACTTACCTAATTACACGGCCACAAAATCACTACGCCTTCAGAGTTGTAACATTATATGCGAAATGGAGCATCGGTGTAAGCGGTCAAACCGAATCATCTCGAACGATCATTTACGTGCGCAGTTATAACATGAAAACGTGCTATTCTATATATACCCCGAGGATTCAATCAGTATGCACCGAATACCGTTCCAAATGGGTGCTCCCTAGCTCCCACAAGGCGTGATTATTCACGACACCGAGCGTTCTCACACGAAGCTGAGCCAAACTTCAGTGCATGCTCTCACGATCAAACATATACCCCAAACACAAAAGAGCGGCGAGCGTGGCACAGAATAAATGGAGGACGCCCATGCAGCCGGCGCAGCAGCTAATTCCAATTGTGTGCGAACGCGCGCGCGAAGACACGCGCATCCATCTAGTTTGAGTTTCTCTTCGATGGCACAGCGCGCATCGGTCGCGCGCTGCGAAAAAAAAAAAAAAGCCAGGAAGATCACGCAGTGAGAGTAAAAGGCGCCAACCACACCGTACCTCGGCGCTCGAAACACCATCTCCTTCAACGGTGAACATACTCACATACTCGTACAACACTCCTATACACTAGTGGTACACTAATGAGTATGCACTATTACAACACTGGTCCTTAATAGTCTACACTATGGTCAGTATACACAGCAGCCGTACAAGCAACAAACACGTACTAAAATCAGGTGCCAAGTATCCACGCGTGCATGGTAACCGCCAGCGTTACGCACAAAGACACAGAGACACACACAAAACAGGCTCCGCACTGCCACTTCTATAGCACATATAAGTCGAGCCGGCGATCCTCTATATAGATCACGCTCGCGATACAGTGACAATCCATCCTCGTAAATAGATGGCGCGCGCATTTTGTGCGTCTCTCGTCTCTGTACAGGTGCACTTTGTACGTACACACGTCAGCGCCGAACGGGCACATCCCACACTCGTACAACGCGGACTGGTATGCAATGCAAGCACACACGCACACACACAGAGACACAGCGGAGGCGTGAAAAAGAGTACCAGAGCTGAAGATGTATAGAGGTGAGGAAGAGGAGGATGAAAAGAGGAAGAGAGAAAGAAAGGTGCCATCAGCTCGGTTTGGCCTTTGTCCAGCCTCGTTCATCATACTCTCGTAGCCAATTGACGAATCGAAGAAAGATTAGTCGAAACGGCAACGGAGGCGGCAGCCCGTTCCATCTTGCCCGTCGGGGATGAAGATGGGGTACTTTACAACGGTTTCTTTACAGCAAGAGTTACGCGTGTAAGTACATGTACGCACGCACACGGTTCTATTATAGCGTACACAGCTTCACTGCACAATCGCAACGCTTACGCAGTTTGAGCCCATGTGAATAAGTATACATTGAACACATGTATAGATACACGCGAGAGGCTATTTTAGACATCACTTGGTGGCTTCCATACGCCCATTTGTGTAGAAGACAGCATCTTTTTTTTGCCACTCTATAAAGGACAGGTACGGACGTTGATTGCGCGATAAATGTATGCATATAACATGTGCATGTGCGCAAGCGTACGCGTAAGAAAAGCATGTTCCTTAATATGGCTTGAAATATGCACATTGTGTATGCACGGGGAGCCAGAAGTTGGAGAGTAGAGCCGTGTCGAGGGTAGTCTCTATAATATTATGAACGTGCTTCGAGACGTTCGAGGAACAAAGTTGCAATTGTCGAGAGAGGACTTTATAATTATGCAAATCGAAGTGTCGTGCTTTGTCGAAAGCTTCAGTATTGTTCTAACTTGTGTGCAGAGTGTTAGCACACATATATGTGCGGTGCTGTAGTCCTTATATATCTGCGGGGAATATCTGGTGTATATTACAGACTGCATTTACGGTACGCTACTAATATCTTCGCTCTTCTTCACTTTTGGTGCCCCTATTACGTCGTCAACATATACACTTCTATATCTTTCTTGTCAGGGAGGCCTTCAATACTGTATTTCGTGCAATTGGTAAATAAACATGGGCTTCACTAAATTTTGTGGGCTCCAGGCAATTATTATTACAACAAGATGCAGATGTAGCACTTATTAGCGTCATAATTTAAGTCATAACTGTTACAGTACGGTTAAGAACAAGAAATAAGTACCAATATGCTTTTATTTCAACCTACGCTTGCCATGTCCCTTGCCACCTGTGTTTTACACCTATACTATCAGTGTCAGATTCAAGCAGGACACAGAGGACATAGGAAAGAGCCAAGAATCCAAGTGGCGCAATATTTATTGCTCGAATTGCACGTATCATCTTGCGAAAGTATGGGAATTGTTCCACAAGCTCGCTTCTTTACTAAACAAAACCCTGTGACTTCCATGGTTTAATTGCCTAACGGTCCCATTTCTTTTTATATGACACTGGCAACGCAAAGTATTAGTACAACTTAGTACCCAAACGTAAATCCCTGCGGGTGCTTTTAGTGATAACGTTGAGAAGAGGCTGAAATGAATGAACGAGGGTATACGTGTCACCCTACAGCAGACACGAGGCAGTCTGGATGGGGGCAACGCTGAATAGCCGCATTAACAGGCGGACAATCACACCCGCTGGGCAAGCGTGCGTTCTCCGCGTCCACTGAGCCCAATGGCCAGGCAGGGAAGGGGTGGACATCCGCAAGCCCTGTACCGCATGTGCAGGGACGTAAGCCCCGTGGGGTGAGTTTGTCCATGCACACGAAACCAATGCACTGCAAGTGCCGCGTCGCTTGGTTTACATCGTCGGTATACATAGGTCGGTAATAACATAGCGAGATGTAATTTGATGTTGTATGCGAACAAGGAAATAAGTTCTTGGTGCACGAAAGGAAAATCATAAATAAGAGGACATAAGAGAATAAAGCTTGACAAGCCACGACAAACACATGTGATGATGCACGTCGCCATAAAATACGCAGGCACTTTCTCACTTGTCCCAAAAATATATAAGTAGCAATCAATAACTAAAGTTATCGCTGAATTAAACGAATTCAGAGTTTCCACAGGATAATGCCAATACGAGGATGGGCGTACAGGTCATTGTCTAAACGTCTATAGACCTTTTCACTCAGGGCTCCCTGGGCGCCGACATAGTACTCTCTGGGCTGTTGTGAGTGCACGAAACTCCCCCCAAAAAATGCACTGCCAAGGCTGTTATGTCGGCTTTTGAGTATACTCTCGTGCAACAGCCCAGAAAGGAAGAAATCCTCCTCTCCACAAAAAAAAGTGGATAGCTTGCAGACGCTTGGCAGTCTCCGATTATATCAGTAAGCCTTACGTATTGCGTGAAGAAAAAAATACACAGTGACAATTAGTAACAGGCCGTGTGGATTTTCATGACAGCATTTGCCGTCACCACTGTGGGAAAACAAATAAAAAGTGGCACTGGACGAAAGATGCTGAGCTTTCCTATAACAGATACTAGAAGTACTGGCCAACCACTACAGGACGTTCAATATCGGATGGCGTGCATTGTGTACGGCAGCTTACACGGAACCTCGAATATGGACGAGGTCGGCCAGACGGCGTTGGCAGCGGCGGGGCACAGACCGGAGATTCCTTGATGAAAAAAGGATTACCTTTCGGAAGGCCCGCGGATTCTAGCGCTTCGTAGGAACCGGTGGGAGGCAAAGGAGGTGGGGGGGGGGGGGTAACAGTGGCACCCAACACAACTCGAGGTATGGGTCATTGTTGTTTCCCACGAGACAGCAGCACCCCGAAGGCCACCCATGCCTGTCCCCCCACTTTTTCTACACCGCGCTCTTCTCTAGAATATCGTGCCGCCGCCAGCCGGCTGCCGCGCTCAAAGCATGCACAGAAGTCCACGCGGGCCGCCGTGGCGTTCGCAATCGTGCACGCCCCATTGACTGTGCTGGGCCCGAAGTCAAAGGCCCATTTTAGCAACAACCGGAACGGGGTATGCGGCTCTTTGTTGCGTCCACGCGAGCAACTCACAACGCGAGCAACTCTCCAACGCAACGCCGCTCCTCCATTCAGACAGAGACGCATCCGCACTTGCACGTAAACACACAACAACTAGACGCTTGCCACCGCCATGCTGGTGCTGCTGTGAACGGCGGATGCCGCGCGCTGCGGTCCGATATGACCAAATGTGCGAATCGCCTCCTTTCAGCCGGCGGCGGCGAAGCTCAAAACGCGGCAATGGACTATCCCGGTGCGCGATTTAAACGGCGAACGCTGGAAACTCATCCGACACGCCGTGGTACGTGGTTCCTTCGATGACAGCGAAGCGGCTGTAAGAGCAGGACGCCCTCGTTGCATCTGCTGCCCCCGCTACAGAAGCGGTTTTACAGCGAAAGCTGTTATGAGATCACAACTCGGTTCACGGGCAGTTGTCCGCCGCCGGTGTCCGTAACCCCACCCCGCTAAATTGAAAAAAAAAATGAACGAGCACCAATGACACAGTGGGGCCCGAATCAGGTCTGCTAGGTGCCAGCCCAGTATTCTACCACTGAGCCACACTGGTTTTTTTTTCTTTCCTTTAATGCCTGTGTACATACAAGATTTAGAAACAAATGTACATCAAAGGACAAACATGAACAAAAGAAATGAGGTAAAAAGCGTCAAAATTAACAGACTTTTTGAAATCCCTTCAACTCTAGAAGGCTTTCTACTTGATGAAGTCATTTGGGCACCTCTTGTCTAACCTTTTGCGATTCCACGAATGAACAGGCAGATTGAAAGAAGTATTGCCGAACCGGACGTGCATTAACATCAGCATGGCGAACCGCCATTCTAGATTGCCATATATCGTGCAGGCCCAGTAACATAACTATAGGTCGAAAGGTATTCCTTCTTCATTTCATACTGGTAGAAATCTGATGCCGTAGGCATCAAGAAGCAGATCATTTTTCAAAGTCCTGTAGAGAACATCCCAAAAAACACTGCATCGCAGCAATCCAAGAAAACATGTTCAATTGTTTCCGTTTTTGTTTTTTGTTTTTTGCAGAGAAGGCAATCAACACCCCAAAGAACGAAGAAGCCTTTTTCTTGCATCCATGTTTACACGGGCAAGGTCCCAGTGTGCAATTTAAAGAAAAAGGTGATACCTCCATTTTTTTACACGTCTTAAGACATTCTGGCCTGTTCCTACACGATGAAATGTTCTATATAGGTGAGCAGGAAGAACTGTTTCTACTATATTCTACTATATTTTCGTATTACGTTTTACGCGAAACTGTACTGAGGTATTCCAATGAAAAACGTGTATTTATATAGAAAGAGACCTGGATCAACAACATTTAGGTAACCTCTAATACTTGCTTTCATGTGACCAGATGCTACCACAAATTCTGGCAACCGTCTTCAGAGCCTAAGCTCTATAACAGTACGTATGAATGGGTCTTGATTTTTTCGGAATAACATGAACCGATTAACTTACTGACGAAGGTACAAATGACACAGAGCAAGTCCACCAGAGCGAACCCGCCTGAATAAGTTAGTTCTACTAGTTCGCTTCCGAGAAGAACCCCACAAGAAAACAGCAAATATCCAATGAAGCTTCTGGACATTCACACATGAACAATTCAATACTTGAAGGACATACCAGAGCTTACTGACTGAAATCATATTACAAAAGGTTGCTCTGGCCAAAATTAATAGTTGGAAACCTTTGAGTTGTTCAGCTTTTTCTCGTAGTTCCACGGCCTGACGCCGCCAGTATGGTTCACTGTAACAATAATATTCTAATGGCGCACCTATAGGTATCGTACTGAAGTAGTAGTCCATGAAATACCAGCCACAAATTGTGGAGTGAAATGCCACTCGCCGTGCCAGTAACCCACGCACTTGCTCCAGTTTACCAAGCTACCACCTGCATTACAATAAATTTTCACGATTTTTATGGTCCCAGCGATATACTATCATAATCTTTACAAAACACAGCAATATCATCTGCGTGTGCCAGTACCCGTACTTCAGCTTCTTGTACTTTGTACCCTTCTATATGCTACTGCGCACATTGCACACCCAAGTTCGACACAGAAAAGGTTAACGTGCGCATCCAAAGCATCCGGGAACGATGCTAAAAATCTACACAGCAAACGCCGTGGCCGGACTCGTACGCTGGTGGCCCTTACGCTGGCAGTCAGGATGTTTTAGGTGCGAAGCAGCTCTTTGATTAGCCTACGTCACGCTCTCCGTCCGTGTCTGCGTGCCAACGCGCCACACCGCACTCACCCTGCCATACTGCTGTTTGCTATAGGTAAATGAGTTGATTTGTTTACTTTGCAAAAGTTCATAGGCATTGATTTTGCTTGTATATATCTGGTGATGTTACTTCTTTTTCCAGACTGCATGCCATGCAACTGCAGCATGTGTACCCACGAATCTCTGCTCTGCTAGCACGTTGAAACATCTGAACGTCCGCTACCACAGGTCACCTCGAACATCACACTTGCAATCCTGTCTTTGTGATTTTTTTACGACTGCATCTTGTGGAGGGATGCTTCTTAATGGCCACAAGCATTGGACCGCGTTATGGAATCTACACTTCAATAAGGTTGAAACTGAAACACTAGTTTTGTGCATTAGTTACATTATGTGGCACTACTGAGTTCAACGACACAATTTGATTCCATCCACAGTGACCGCATTTCGATGGGAATGAAATGCAAAAACGCTCGTGTGCTTAAGGGTTCGTTGAATTCGCCTGCACCGCATGATCCATTTTACAAGGTGCTGCACCTTGTCAATCATTCAGAAGGCTGGATGATTGACCCTTTCTTCTGGAGAAGATCTTGGGAGCGTCGGCGTTCAAGTACTTCAGCCCAGAAAGCCACACGAGCCCTTCGACAATTCTTGAGAGCAACATCACTGTGCGACCACCTGTAAAACCTGAGCTGTGTGTGCAGTGTGTGTGTTATGTGCAATGTGTATCTCCTTCTTTCTCATCTCCTCTCCCTCACTCCCCTCTCCAGCGTGTAGGGTAACAAACTGGACTTCGTCTAGTTAACCTCCCTACTTTTCTCATATTTTTTTCTTCTTCTTCTCTCTCAGTGGTGCAGCAGTGGCGACCTCTGAACTGTGCCACTTGTCGCAAAAGGTGCAGGAGAGGTACAGCCCTAAAGCTAGTTCATGATTTTCTAGCACCTGATACACAGACGACGCCCGTTCGGTGCAGCTGCATACACAGCTGAGCAGACTACACAGCGTTTAGACGTAGGTGCCATACCCGCCTCTACTTACAAGTGTGTTTTGCCAAGATGTTTGCGCCTAATTAAATAAGGCGCACAAAAAGTAATGTTTTCACCATTTGCCACCTTTCTATTCGCTTGTGATATCGCACTGTGGTTGCACTGCTGAACTCGTACTGCACAATTTTTGAACTTCTCGTGCACAGCCGTGAACCAGTTCCCATTAGTGCAGGTGAATCAAACGGACCCTTGAATTAAAGATTGAAGATTGAAGATATGAAAAATCTGTGAACAGGAGGTGTCAGAGCAAATGTTTTGATAAGCACTCTCGCCTCCTACGAAGCTCCAATATCATTTCTCTTAATCCATGGCAGCCAGAGTCAATCTAAATTTGTCCACTGCTGTATGACTCTTAAAAGGCCCTTTAAACACTTTTTCAAGAAACCATGGAATGAATTTACTGGAAGATCTCATTGCCCCACGAACTCAACGCCGCAAAAATTTTAAGAATCCGTCCAGTACGAGTGGAGTTACAAAGGTTTGTTACATGCTGCAATTGCATTCTCTTCTCTCGTCCCGGTGAAAGCGCTTGAAGCTAGGCAGGCAGAGATGGCAGGGCCACGGAAAAAGGTCACGCGCACCTCGTGACCTTCAGCACTTTTTTTTCTTCGAATGCGCGACTTTTTCAGTGTGATCGTGCGCGCACGCGTGGACAAGTAGCGGCCTCTCGCAGCAATCTCTGCAACGAGCAAGCACACCTTGTTCAAATCAGCCAATGGCAGATAGATGGGCTTGCTACGTGGAATTTTTGGGCATATTCTGTCATTTGTCGAGAGAAGAGAAAGCAATTTTGAGCTGATGTCGATAATTTATTGTGAATTACAGGCCGCGTGATGCGCTATAATATTTGGCCCGCGTGTTGTCGGGAGCCTCTACCATACCCTTCGGCAGCGTTTTCCGACCAAGCTCAAAAAGTGTCGCAGGGCCCCTTTAATCATATCATGGTAGGCATGTTAACTGTGAGAAATTATCAATTGCATTAAAAATTAACACACCCAGAGTGAAGGGCATAAACGGGCTTTCCGGCAATTAGTTGTGCCTTGTGCCATAGTTTACAAACTACCCATAGAACAATTTTGTCTTAATTAAATCTGTTTACCTCATAGAAGTTCACACAAAAGAAGATTCACCAGAGCTCACAAGGCTGCACTCAATTGCATTAGCCTTGCACACATGTTCAATGGGCTCCTTCAAATAATGAATTGTAAAGGTGATTAGCATTTGCACATCAGCTTCACCAGGCATGCTGATGTGGTCGTGATTAGCAAGATCGTGTTCATTGGATGTGGTAGTGTTTTTTTTTGTATAGCATAGAAACGTTCCAGATTTATTTGGGCACATCTGCTTCTGTTTAGATTCACTTGTCATAGCTATAGCTTCGACCTCTGCGAAGTGAAATTCTGTGCACTACTGTCATGAAAAAAAAAATCTAGGAAATCGCTGAGGTAGTTAAAACGTACATGACTGACTTATCCGCAACCACACTTCAAGATAGTAGGTATTTCAAGGTGAAACCTCTAAAACTAGTAGGGAGAAAGCAACTGCAGCTTCCAAACAGAAGTATCCGGAAAAAGTCAACACAACAAGCAGTGTGTTTATGTGAGCTTTATTGACCCAGCATCTGCACAGATTCACATCATGCGCCCTCAGTTGATTTCGCAAGTATTTGCTTGCAAGATAGTGCTGAATTCTATCGACATGTCTACGCAAAAAAAAAAGATTGTGCTCGGAGCTGGGCAGTTGTTTTGTGTACTGCATGAGCACCAACAATGATGTATATGCAACAAAATGTAGAATTCCTGCCTAAAGCTTATTTTCTTAAAATTGTGCTTTTTCAATCTGTGGGCACTCATCTCATAACTCTGTTCCTTCAGTATACTGGTTCGCTGCATACTCAGCAGACCGACCATTACTTGCGACGAGAAATTCTAGCTGTTGTAACTGTGTAACTTAACTCTAACGATAAACGTAACAGGCTTGAAATATTTTTATGCCTATCGCCTAAATACATGATACCTCTGGTACGGGCTCACGGCTGACAATTAAACACTCGTGCCTACCCCATTGACATGACGCGACATTGCACAATTGTGAAGTACTTAATGTAGCATTGCAGAGCGAGAAATATTCAAAACTGCACGCATCCGCGATTGTTTACGTAACAAATTTAGCAAAGCTACCTTGCTCTCACTGCGCGAACAATATGCAAGTTTTGTTCCCGATTGCACGTCAAGCATTCACTTCACTTCAAGATCAACTTGGCAAGCGCTGCATAGCTGACGGCAGGATCGGACCATTGTTCTGTAGCCACGATATAAAACTCGAACGCCGCAACACAATGAGAGCGGCGATCACTCAGCGATCTGGGTTACATGCATACATTCATTAACTTTCAAGAGTCTTTACACAGGAGTTGAAATCTTTGGACATGTATGAGTGACTTGTTTTGTTCGGACCTGACTGCACACATCGGTTGTACCGACTGGGGCACTCGCATTAAATGGCGTTAAGGTTACGTGATTGACGTTGTTTTTGACAGTCGAGGCCAGTTTGGTCACGGTGATAAGTGCGCGAGTGCATCAGCGCGAGAAAGACGTCGACGACGACTTAATGGGTAGACGCGAGCTTGTTTCGTGTATTCAGCGAGGAAGAAACGAGGTGCAGACGCAGTGCGTGAGGTGACGTGCGAAAACGTGACCAAGGAGAGGCTCCCACGCTGTTTGGGAAAGTAGCCGAAGAAGGAACACGGGAGACGTGGCTGAGACGTGGCGGAGGTAAGCAGGCTACCAGGGTGCGGGAGTGGCGGCTGTGTTCCTGTGGCAATGCCGCTGCGGGCTCCCACGTGGACGTGTTCTGGAGCGTCAACCACCGTCTGGCGTTGGCCGGGCACGTCCCGCCCGTCTTTGGTTCCTCGCCCAAGCGTTGGAGGAAGAACGCCGACAGGGCGCTGACCTTGGGTCCATCGAAGCTGCCGGTCCTCCGAGCTAGACCGAGACCCCCGTGACCCCGACGGTGTTTCGCCACTTTAAGCTTCGCTCTATGTCCGTGTTCCTCAACAGAACGATGAACGTCACTTGTTTCTTCTGAACGCTTGAATTTATCCGTCAGCTCCCGAGCCTTGTTAAGTTTAGCCCTCTGTTGTTCTCTGGTTTTATTATCACTTTCTCTTTCATTCTTGTATACAAATATATCGAGTGCTGTTTTTTTTGCTTCTTTATACACAACTAGCCTCGTATATTCTTTGCCGATGACGACTCTGTCGTCGGTTTGTACTCACACGAGCCTACATGAAAGCGTCGTGCTAAACAGCCCCATGACAGTCGCCTGGCACTAATTAGACACGCTAACTGTGATTCAACAACGAAAAAAAAATTACTACAGGGAGCGAGCAGCGTGGAAGCGCGAACGAGCAGTAGACCACTAAACCCGCAACGAAAAAAAAAACGCACCTGTCTAATGAGGTTGGATGGATATGGCTGTACCCTATAGATCGGGCGGTGGCTAGCGCCACCAAGCCGTAATACTTAACGAACCAAAAACTAGATTTATTTTTTTCCTTTAAAAAGTGAGTTTGAGGATTCGTACTTTGCAGTGAAGAGTTTAATTTTTACTCGTGCCTTGAGTTTAGCCACCAATCAGATAACCTCCTTCTAGTTAGGTCTACCCGCTTAAAGTCTATTTTGCCCTCCTGGTCCCTAAACCCCAGTGCTTTGAGAAACTCTGCGCCATCATCCTGAACTATAGGGTGAAGCCCTTTACAGAACACTATCAAGTGTTGGGCAGTTTCTTCATCCTCTCCACACGCACTGCATACTGTGTCTACCCCTTCGTATTTGGCCCGATATGTCTTGGTTCGCAGTACTCCCGTCCTGGCCTCAAACAGTAGAGAACTACCCCGAGTATTATCATAGATCCTTTCCTTGGCAATATCCTGCTTAAAAGTTCGATAGATTTCTAGTGCGGACTTCTTAATCATGCCCATTCTCTACATGTCAGTCTCCGTTTCCCTCACTTTCTTCTTAACCGATAGTTCTTTTTGGTTTGGCCACCTGCTGTTTTCTAAGTATTTACCAGTCAATTTCCTGGTTCTCTTCCTCTATTTCATATCGACATTCTTCATGTACAAGTATAGCTGAAAACCTTCATAGCCCAACGCTCCTCCCCCATTTCTCTCAATCGCTTCTCAAATTTTATGCTGCTAGCTTCCCTGCCCTGAAATGATGTCCATCCCATATCACCTTGTACCTTCTGACTTGGTGTATTCCCGTGAGCTCCTAAGGCAAGCCTACCTATTCCACGTTGCTTAATTTCTAATCTTGCTTGAACTTCTGATCTCATGCACAAGACTGCATTGCCGAACGTCAGCCCAGGGTCCATGAGCCCTTTCCATATTCCTCTCACAACATCATACCTATTGTAATTCCACAGTGCCCTATTTTTCATCACTGCTGCATTCCTGTTACCTTTAGTCGTCACGTATATTTCGTGTTCCCTCAGGTACTCGGTCCCATTGCTTATCCATACGCCCAGATATTTGTATTTATCTGTTATCTCTAGCGTGACCTACTGTATTCTAAGCTCACTACCTTCATTGTCATTGAAAATCTTGACTGCTGATTTTTCCTTACTGAATTTAAAATCTAACCTATATCTCCCTCATTACCGCTGATGTCCATAAATCTCTGCAAATCTTCCATGTTGTTGGCCATTAGCACTATATCATCTGCGTACATTAATGCTGGTAGTGCCTGATCAATAAGTTTTCCTTGTTTCACTAAAGAGAGGTTGAAGCCCAGTCTACTTCCCTCTAATTTGGCCTCTAATCCTTGTAGGTACATCATGAATAATAAGGGTGACAGGAGACACCCCTGCCTAAGCCCCCGTTTTACCTCTGCAGGCTTGGATACCTGCTTTTTCTACTTTATAACTACCTTGTTACCTTTATAGATACCCTTTAAAAGATTAGTGACTACATGTTCCACGCCTAGTGTGTCCAGTATTCCCCACAATTCCTCTTGAACCACGCTATCGTACGCTCCCTTGATATCCAAAAATGCTAGCCACAGGGGCCTGTGTTCCTTTTCTGCTATTTCGATGCACCGCGTCAGTGAGACCAGATTGTCTTCCAACCTCCTGTGTTTCTGAAACCCATTCTGCAGTTCCCCCAGCACCCCCTCATCCCCTATCCATGCCTGCAGCCTTTCCTTCATAATATGCATCGTCAGCCTGTAGACCACTGATGTCACTGTTATAGGACGGTATTTGTTTATGTCAGCTTTGTCCCCCTTTCTTTTATAAACCATGCTCATCCTGCTAAGTTTTCATCCATCGGGAACTTCACCATCGATTATTATTTTGCTCACTGCCTCTCTCAAAGCCTGCTTAGACTTCGGACCTAATGTCTTTATCAGCTAAATTGGAATGCCATCTGGGCCTGTTGAGGTACTACTAGGAACCCTTTTCTCAGCCCTTTCTCACTCTCGTTGTGAAAATGGAGCCATTGCACCACTTGACTCGTCCTTGTGTATTTTGGTGCATAAAGTACATCTTTGTTGAATTTTTTCTGTCACCCTTGTTCTTATATATTCAATAGCTTCGTCCCCTTCTAGCCTAGCACCTTGGGCTATAGTTATAAAACTCTGCTCTAGGCTCGTCTCATTTCTTAGCGAGTTTAGATGGTTCCGAAATTTCGCAGCTGCCTTTCTATCTTTTTTATGTACTTCTGCTAGCCACTGAGCTCCCTTTCTTCTAATTTTTTCATTGATCAGAAGGGATGCATCTCTTCTACAGCTTAGAAAGGTTTCCCATTTTCTTTCAACATCATCTGTTGGTTCACCCCGCTGCTTCGCATGTCTGTGTTCCCTAGAGGCTTCCTGACGTTTTGCTATGGCTCTCTTAACTTCCTCATCCCACCAACTTTTGGGTTTGTGTCTTCTTTTCCGGGGTGACTTGTCACGCGTCTTAGCAAGCTCTAGCTCAAAGAGTCTAATTAGATTCGTGTATGTCCACACTGTCTTATTATCCTCCGTGATTACTTTCTCAATTTGTTTAGTGGCTATTTCAATTTGCCTTTCTGGATAAAACTTTTCCTGTAGTTGCTCATCTTGTCTCCATCCCACTTTCACTGCTCTCCCAAAACTTAGCTTGATACGTTTGTGATCACTACCCAGACTTCTGGAGCCACCTTCATCTATGTGCATTACCCTGAGCACCTTCATCTATGTGCATTCCCCTGATATTAGGAGTAGCAGTGCCATCTCGCGTCATGGTATTGAAGTTCAGTACGCCGCCGCTACCTCATTTTGATACAACAGCCCAAAGGTACAGTTTCCGTGGTAGGTGTTCTCTGGTGCAGTGCTCGTTTCGGCTGACTCCACTTTACTCCGTTGATGCTTCTGACGAAGTGTGATGGAAGCAACAGTCGCGTCAGTGAGTGTGCTGACACAAGCATGCGTCG
Source organism: Rhipicephalus annulatus (assembly GCA_013436015.1). Classification (NCBI taxonomy): domain Eukaryota; kingdom Metazoa; phylum Arthropoda; class Arachnida; order Ixodida; family Ixodidae; genus Rhipicephalus; species Rhipicephalus annulatus. The sequence goes on along the minus strand of WOVY01001118.1, from coordinate 330,736 downwards.
TTGATCGCGGGTCGAGTAAAAACACGCAAGTAAGTACCGTTAATAGGAAGTTTTAGAATAGCGCACCGCGAGCCCTTGCGGTGCGGTAGCTGCCACTGCGCATGCGTCGTAACGCGAGGCGCCGTTCGCTTTCGCGGCCCGCCCGCAGAAAATCCGAAATAGCGTGCGGCGATCGCGGCCCGCGAGGTCCGCTGTTTTAAATACAAAAGAAGAACCCGCAAAGCTAGTACATGGGGAACTGTTAGTCTCCACAAGAACACAAAGAAATGAATTGTACGGTAAATCGTTCTGGCGGCCGTATTTCAAAATTTCTTTCTGTAGTAACGCTCAGCATAATGTCTCATTGTGCCAGAAGTGTCAGTGCATAAAAACGATATTGGTTCACTTTTTCTTTTTTGCCGAGCTACATACCAATTTCTCGAGAACTCGCAAGCAAACACAAAACTACTGATCCACTGATTACAGTCCAGCAAAATGTATACGCTTGGCGAAACTAGAATGGAAGAAAAAAGAGAAAGAATGAAAAGGAAGGAGAAGGTAAGTGCAAGTGGGGGGAAGGGGGGGCATGGGATTCGTATAAACGGTCGATTATAAAGCAATCCGTCTTCCTTGCTCACTGGGCATTCAATTCGGTGCATCGAATCTGGACATTACGAGCAAAATCTCTGGTCGGACAGCTGTCAGCACTAGTGGGTCATTGATGCAGCCCTTGAGCGGTTTAAGATGCTACCTTTCACAGGAATCCTTTTCATCGTCGACTCATCTTAGATTTGACAGGGTGAATTGCGAAGGTGGAGGGGGAATCGTACTGCACTTAATTCGCAGCGTCACATAGGAGTCGTTCTCTTCAGACGTGAGAACGGGATGAAAGGTTACTTTATACCGCGTTGGATTTAATTACCACTCCCTTGATTTGTGCCGTTTTGTCAATCACATGACACGTTTAAGAAGCTCACTGTGCGTGTGGTAATAGCGAGTCGGCGCATTCCCAGTATTGCATCAATTGAGCACAGCTACAAAGTGTGCTTACGGAGTTCACCATCTTATATATGGAGTTCATGATTACGGAGTCAGACAAGGAGAGCAGAAAGGTGGGTCTTAAAATTAATCTGCAGAAAACGAAAGTAATGTACAACAACCTCGAAAGAAAGCAGCGCTTCGAGATAGGTAATAGTCCACTTCAAGTTGTGAAAGACTATGTCTACTTAGAGCAGATAATAACCGTGGCGCCGAACCACGAGATTGAAGTAACCAGAGGAATAAGAATGGGGTGAAGCACATTTGGCAAGTACTCTCAAATTATGACAGGTATATTGCCACTATCCCTCAAGAGGAAGGTATAGTAATAGCTGTATCTGCCGGTACTTAGCTACGGAGCAGAAACCTTGAGACTTACAAAGAGGGTTCAGCTTAAATTGAGGACGACGCAGCGAGCAATGCAAAGAAAAATGGTAGGTGTAACCTTAAGAGACAAGATGAGAGCAGAGTGGATTAGGGAACAAACGGGGGTTAAGGATATCATAATTGAAATCAAGAAGAGGAAATGGACATGGGCCGGGCATGTAGCGCGTAGACAGGGTAACCGCTGGTCATTAAGGGTAACTAACCGGATTTCCCAGAGAAGGCAAGTGAGTTAGGGGGAGACAGAAGGTTAAGGTGGGCAGATGAGATTAATAAGTTTGCAGGTATAAATTGGCAGCAGCAAGCACAGGACCTAGTCAACTGGCAGGAACATGGGAGAGGCCTTTGTCCTGCAGTGGACGTAGACAGGCTGATGATGATGATGACGGACGATACGATGACGAGGACGACGATGACGACGATGATGATGATGATGACGATGACAAGGTGTGCTATGTTACGACTCGCTCTGCCACCGACACTGTTGCGTAGTGCGCCGAGCTCGGGCCGCCAAAGTTGTTCTGTGGCGCGTTTCACAGCTCACGGCTGCTTCCGCGCAGAGCTGATGGACTAGTGGACAAGACGACGGTGAGTTAAGGCAATGTTTGCGTACAGCATAAAAAGAGAGGCGTTACATATTCGGCACTGAGGCCGACAGCTTACGGACTTGAAGAGCTGAGATGTCTTCTCTCTGACGCATTGATCGGCTGCTTGGCATGTGCCGCTTGCTTCTTTATAGGCCCCGGTTGATAGGACGTTAGAAACGTCCAATCAGAACCGCCACTGGTGGCATCATCTTCCTCAAATCGGGACCCGGCACTGAGTGGGGACCCGGCACTGAGTGGCGTCATGATCATCCAATCCGGAGCCGCTGTGTTGGGTTGCACCCATGTGCGAGTGGTATTACCACGCATTGCGTAAGACTCGCCAGACTGGATGGCGTCGATTGCATCGTCGGGCTGCTATCGGGCCCGTGGGTTGAGGGAGTTCGCCTTGCGTTGCGTAAGACAGACCAGCGCTGCCGGGCTAGATGACGTCATTGAGGTGACGACGTCAGGCAGGCTCGCTCACTGGCCTTGACACAGACTGCCTTTGCAGAAACAATGACGTTCGGTCTGGACTCCAAGGCGTCACAGCTAGTGGGTGTTCATTCATGTTTAAGGATGCACACCCGTACGTAGACACTGCATAGTACGAAAAAAGGACAGAACTGGACGAGCTACGTGGCGCTGCACGTAGTGTATATGTTCTTTAAGTTTCGTACTGTAGTGCCTATATCCACTTAGTGCTCCTTCAAACATGAACTGCACGCAACTTACCCGAACTACGATTGCGGCATCTTTATTAGCAACATTTAGGGGGCTAACAATCGTTTAAGAAAGCAGTTTATGCGCTGAACGTTTAGAAACTTGTGTTTCTTAACTACCACGCTGTATAAATAAGTTATAGATGAATTGCACTGACGTCAATGAAACTAACATTTTGGAGCACAAACATTAGGTGAGGTTCGTGACGTCACGTTAATGTTATCGATACAGCGCAAGCAGAGTAATTCGTTATTCGCGAGCAAAAGCCAGTAACGTTCTTGCGGCGTAATTATCACTTTATCACCCTGATCATAAATCGTTCAAGACTGCTATTTCTGACTTGTAACACCGCTCCTCTCTGTAACGCCGCAAATGTCATTGAGAGTAATTAAATAGGTAAAAATAAATAAATAAGTAAATAAATAGGGTCCACAGCCACGAGATAACTATGCGTTGACGTCTTCCAAGCCGCCATGTTGGAGCAGCGATATTCTTGAAATCTGCGTCCATGACAACATGTGCAAGTCATCAACTTTGTATTGCGTTACATTATACGGGGTTCTCAATCGCGCATAGTGCAGTTTTCGACATCTTCTCGAGATTTCTTGTTTGCTATAAACTCAGTTTAACTCCCCATCAGCCTTTGACCGTCGTGGCGGGTATTCGCCATGACGTGCGCCGACCATCTACGGCACCGCTATTGCATTAAAAACGGCCATGTTTTGTGCTGATGATAGGATAATACGCATGCTATCCGAAGCATAACTCCCAGGAAACAGATACTTACTAATAGGTTTGTGACAAACCTGCGTATGAACGGGACTGCATTCACCTATCCTGGTCATTAGGACAAGAAAGATTCTATAACGTTTCAATCGGTAAACTATCGCACTTCTCGTTCGCGACACCGATTTGGAACCACAAATTAATTCTGTAAGTTCACTCAAAGATTGCTAAATATTACGAAACTCATTCTCCGGCATCCGATGTGTAGCGCATCCAGGACGGGGCAGAGCAATTAAGAGACACACAACAAACACTCTCTTGTTCTATCCCATGATGTGGAAGCACACCGACGCTCTACCATATCACGTGGGAACGCACTGCGCTCACTGAAAAGCAAGAAGAGGATAACAGTAGAGAAAGGCGGGAGGGAATGCTGTCCAGCCCTGCCATCAGCTGAGGCTAGTCAGGAGGGCTGCCTTAGAATAGGGGCCCTACCACGCGGCGTTGCCGTTTTAGCGGCAGTGAAGTTTTTTGCACAAATACAGCTTTGTTCTTCTTCTATCTCGTCTTGGATGCGCTATACATCGGGTGCTACAAGCCCGCCATCCAACCTTAGTTTGCTTCATTTTCTGGGCCCATGCAAACATTGTATTCTGGAGAGATACATATATATGTACAGGTAAAAGTGTACACTGCGTCCATCTATATACCGTTCGGGTTGCAAAGCTAGCGTTTTAGATGCGGAAGCATCTTATACTCGCGCCTTGTAGTGCGCCGTCCGCGCCGTCCGCACCGCCTTAGTTGAGCTAATTCATTACGTCTGATACAATAATCACTCGTTCTCTGCTACTGCAATATTCACGCGTTCATCAAGTATAAGGTTATTTGTTGCACTTCAAAAGCATACATGTGTCCGAGTTAAAACGGTCAAAGTTTCACATTAAATGCACCAGGAAGGTAAAGTATTGGTACGGAAACCAGTAACACAAACATGAGCTTGTACGGTAAAGTTAGCTATTTAAAACCTACGCGAGCGTCGGTGCACACTGAACCATGCCTGTGCATTCAGGCATGTGTCTAACTGTTACCAGCCACTAAACTGTTTTAGCAGGACGGCTCAGTGCTCTCCCATAGTTGAGTACGAAGTACTCAAAATCGTTCAACATATTAGATGCGGAAGCATCTTATACTCGCGCCTTGTAGTGCGCCGTCCGCGCCGTCCACACCGCTTCTCGAACATTCGACAGCTGACGCGCGCGCATGCGCCGTCGCCCACCATCTGTGCCGCGCGCGCTTCTCCTTCGAGAACATTCGACAGCTGATAGCGCATGCGCCGTCGCGCCGTCGCCATCTGTGCCGCGCGCGCGCTTCTCCTTCGAGAACATTCGACAGCTGACAGCGCATGCACCGTCGCGCTGTATATATACTCAAGGTCGGCGCTCGCTCGCTCAGTTGCCGCTCGTCCGTTGGTTCGTCGCAATAAATAAAACACCGCCCTTTCGCATACGTGCCGTACGTGTTCACTCATTTAACACCCCATTTCACAACCACGTTAACCAATTTAGCCATCGACCCAAGTAAGTCGCAATTTAACACCCGTTAACCAATTACATGCTTCCGCATCCTCCTCAGTGTTCCCCCAAGGGAAGCTGCGGGCAATTTTTTTATGAATAGCCCGCTTTTATATGCTCTTCTAGATATACCTTCTTGGTAATATACATACACATGGCCAGCTTGTTGCAAAATGACATTCACAAATTACGTTTATCACTATAAGAGTGTATGACAAACAAGCCGTGTAACACTTACGAATGTTGAGCAGCTTCTTCAACGGCGGCTGTTCATAGACGCTTCAGCGCACCGACTTCCCAATGAGCATACTTCCTTGTCCTTCCCACTGAGTAGTCTTTCCTGGGTAATCGCAAACGACAGGCACCCACGTAACATTTGCTCGTTATTCGCTGGACCTACATACATTTCGCGAGAACACAAACACGTCTCCCGGGTACAAGGCGTAGTACACACTTCAAGAACTCAGGTTATAGACTGCACGTGGCGCAGTGGCACTGCAGGCTGCGTTTCGCATGAATGCACGGTCCCTTCCGTCAGCTCTGGCAGGATCTATCGCGGCGCGTCTCGCACGCTCCAGACACACCATGGCGTTGCGGTGGCGATGTGGGCTTATCGTGTTATCAAAGATCTTGGTAGCAGGACGGGTAAGAGCGAAAGTTACGCTTATGGTGCTGACTCTGCAAGGCGTGTTGTCGGCCGCCTCGATTGCTGACGCACTGACATTGCGATCAAGCACCGCTACAACGTGCAGGGCACGCATGTGGCTTCGCGCTGGCTCCGACGCAGCCGGAGTGCTCCAGCGTTATAATATAGCGGTTAGGTTCTTGGCGAGAAATATCAAATCATAATTTTTGCGAGAACGAAGCCCGACTCTGAACGATAATTGTTAGAAACGTACGTTCAAAAACTACGATATCATTAATGAGGAATGCCACAATGGATTGCTTCGGAAATTTTGACCAGCCGGTGTTCTTTGGCGTGCATCTAAGCCCACGTATGCTTTCTCGCATTTCGCCTCCACTGAAATGTAGCCACCGAGGCCTGGATTCGATCCCGCGACTTTAGGCCAGCATTCGAGCACCACAACCACCCACTCACCGTATCTAAATATATAAAAATAATATATTCGTTCCAAACATCAGCTACCACGCTATACGGAGTCCAGCGAAACTTCTTGCAGCAGATGCGTTGGTATTTGTAAAAAAAAAATTAAATGTTCTTACCAACCTGAACGCTTTGTCTCTTTGATTTTTACAGTGAGAAGAAATCAAAACCATTTTGCGCCTTGCAAATAAACAAACGCCACCATACTTGCGTTAGTAAGCAGCTGGATCACGTAGCGTTAAGTTACTCGGTATTTCAATGTCGGCACGTATATATAGCGGACAGGCTTGTGTGCTCTGCTCGCGCAAGATTTTACAACGACACAAGCCGACCACGAAACGCACGCATTTATACATTTTGCTGACCGAACTTCTTGCATAGCTTGATTGATATGTGGGGTTTAACGTCCCAAAACCACCATATGATTATGAGAGACGCCGTAGTGGAGGGCTCCGGAAATTTCCACCACCTGGGGTTCTTTAACGTGCACCCAAATCTGAGCACACGGGCCTACAACATTTCCGCCTCTATCTGAAATGCAGCCGCCACAGCCGGGATTTGAACCCGCGACCTGCGGGTCAGCAGCCGAGTACCTTAGCCACAAGACCACCGCGGCAAGGCCTTCTTGCATAACTCCCAAAGCGTTGCATCTGATCAGTAAAACAGCGTAGGAACGTTGCAGTTACTCTAATACGGCGATGTATTACATGACAAGTAAATAAACAAAAAGAAATATACGATGCAGCCAATCATTTACTTTCTGCGTTAAAAATGTTGATGTGCGCTCAGGACGTGCAGTTCAATATAGCGTTAATGCTCGTCATTTATGTTGTTTTCGGAGATGCAGTTACACCCCGTCATTGAAGCAATATATGATCCAGGTGGCGGGTTGGATATCACCACCTTTCTTTCTAATATAGCGAAACGCGTGTAGACACTCTCATAAATGCGTGACGATATTCGCTACCCGCAAAAATGTCTCCCGTTTTATTATTACTGTGTGTTTAGAAAAAATGTTTAACGATTTAGAGTACTTCGTACTCAACTATGGGAGAGCACTGAGCCGTCCCGCTAAAAGCAGCCAACTGTTCAAAGGTTAGTACATGGGAATTTTAATTCAAGATGATCTTAGGCGTAATATTATCCCGAAAATATTTTTCTATAACACTGAGACGATATGAATCATCTTTGCCCAACCAGAAACATTGCACCTATAGCTCCTTTTTGAATTGTGCAATTAACAATTGATGTTCATTATTAGCGATTAAAGTCACTTGACAGGGTCAAATTCGTTTTCTTCCAAGAAGCCCAACTAACCTTTTAGCAAGGCACATTAAATTTGGCGATGTCGGCTGTCTGATTCTTGTTGCTGTTTTTTTTTGTTGTTGCTGTTTATCGTGCCTTTCTTTCTTCATCGTTGCAGAACTGCTTTATTGGCTCATTGATTTTATAGTTGCTAATCTGATTTCAATTCGCTAATACACATATATTCGTTTATATAAAATTTTAAACAGAAGAGTTTATAAAAATTTTTAAAAAGATCCTTTGATCACAGACTCTACAAAGAAAAGAGTACGTTGGCTTTAACTTCTTTTTTTTCTTGATATCCTGACTTGGTGCGCATATTTTATGATTGATTGATGTGTGGGGTTTAACGTCCCAAAACCACCACATGATCTGAGAGACGCTGTAGTGGAGGGTTACGAATATTTTGACCACCTGGGGTTCTATAACCTGTACCAAAATCTGAGCACACCGGCCTACAGCATTTTCGCCTTCATCGAAAATGCAGCCGGGACTCGATCCCGCGACCTGCGGGTCAGCAGCCGAGTACCTTGACCACTAGACCACCGCGGCGAGGTGGTTCGCGTATTCTTTTAACAGACACGTGATTTCTCTCTAGGAGCCATCACGCTCTCGTCGGAGTGTCTTGGGACCCAGGGAGAGTTAATGTATATCTTTAAAAAAGTCACGTACATGACTCTCTGAAAGGAGTAAGCATACACCTTCTTTTTTCTCTACACAATGTATACGGTCGCTTTGGATAAATGTCTAGTTATTTCCTTCCACTCATGTTTTCGTAAACAGCTACCCGAGCCTTATTTTGTGTGCAAGCCATATATGACAGAACTGCAGTGTGCATAAGAGACCGTGGCATGCATGCACAACCCGAGATGAAAAGCCCCAAATGTGTGCATGAACACATTGCCAAGTACGCATACCGATTGTATGAGCGTACGCTCGGTTCGAGATCATCTGTTATGTCCCAGGTACCCCGTCCCCGACTTGAAGGTCACGTGCACATGGGCCCCTTTTTGTATACAAACCCGAGTGTGAGCGAATGGAGGGAGCTTTCTCGTCGACCCGGGCGTTTAGCGTCACTTTAAATTCGAATAAATCATAAACTGGCGGGGAAGATACCCACCGTGAACACGTGTATATAGTGTCAACCTCTGTGACCCCGTTGGGCTGCTGGACCACGTGTTCACGCGAAATTTATTCCTACCAGACGAAGGCGCTGCGTAGAAAATATATGATGCAAAGTGCAATGCAAAGTGCAAATGCAATATGATGCAGAGTGAGTAATTTGATTCAACGTATGATTCCCGTCTGGATGCTGCTTATGAATAGGCACATACTGGCGAAATCATTTGATGATTAAAACTTGTCCCGAAGGATATAAACTGAAGATAAATAATCGCATGTTGAATATCTCATAGAAGCTGAAGAAATGGGGCTGCTTTTGCAACTCTTCTTGAAATGAGAACATTTTTTAGGAGCGAAGCTCCTTATGGCGTGGCTTGGGCGTCCCTCGTATGTAACCACCAGTGGCACATACCCGAAATAGGTATAACACTTGACCTCCAAGGTGGTGCCAGTGAGAGATTTCTTCTGTGCGTTGTTTAACAATAAAAAATAGTGCTCAATGTACATGCCAATGGCTGCTAATGGGCAATGAGAGACGTGAGCATTCGGCTTTTAGTCAACGCGCACGCTGCGATCCCAATTAGCAGCCATTGGCATGTACATTGAGCACTATCGGACAAGAAAGGGATGTTACATTATACTCGCTGGGTGTAACCTCCTTAGCTTTAGAAAGGTTTAGCGAGCGTTGAGCCGCAGTGCCATGAATACAATGAACTTGTATATACCATGAATGAACTCAAGGTGGTTAAAAATGAGAAGTAGATACGAAGCGCAAGCCGTAAGAAAGTAAAAGCCGAATTCTCCTGTCTCTCATTTCTCATTAGCAGCCATTGGCATGTAAATTGAGCCCTATCTGACAGGGAAAGGTTGCTACGTTATACTCGCTGGGCGTAACCTCCTTGGTTTTCGAAAGGTTTAGCGAGCGTTTGGTCGCAGTGCCATGAATACAGTGAACTAGAATATACCATGAACTCGAGGTGGTTAAAGGTGGGAAGTGGACCCAAAGCGCAGGCCGTAAGAAAGTGTGCGTGTGCCACCTCTCGTTTAGTCCTTGGAATGTCCGCTGGATGGCGGTGCTTCTATGTGGGGAATATATGATAAAAAAATTCCGCCATATCCACGAAGTGAATGATGATGAGTGGGCGAAGCTCCGGAGGTAAACCTGGTAAACCATGAATCCTCTGTACATTTTGCCCACTCGATTTTATTACATCGCTCCCCCTAGCGTACGTCGCCGCACTAAATCGAACGATTGCCTTTTACCAATGACACGCGCCATATGTGACATCATTCCTATTTTTATAAGATCTCGCGTCTTTCATCAACTACAAGTACCGCTTTCTAGTTTATAACATCTCGCATCTTTTCATCATCAGCTACAAGTACCACCATCTAGTAAACACTACAAGAACTAAACGAGAGGTGGCTACATACAGGAGACGGTACCGCCATCTAGTGAACACTGCAAGAACAAAACTAGAGGTGGCTAGATACAGGGGACGGTACCGCCATCTAGTGAACACTGCAAGAACTAAACTAGAGGTGGCTACATACAGGCTACAGGGGACGCACAGCCCACGCCCTAAGGAGCTTCGCCCCTAAAAGATGCGAGATGGTGGGACTTGGAGTGTTGAATAGATGAACGAACGGACACACAAACAGATGCATGGATGGACGCATGAACGGACGAAGGGGCGGATGCACGAAAGAACGCAGGGACGGGTGCACAAACAGACGCATGGACGGTCACACAGACGGACGCATGGATGGACGAATGCGTCGCCCCACTCTCCATCATTCACTCCGTGGATATGCTGCCTTTTTTTTATGTTGCCATAGCTGCGCAACATGAAACATTTCAGTAGGTTGTCAAAAATCAACGGTGTCTTAAAAATGAAACACTTCTAAGAAATTTAACACGCTATCAAGAGAATGTCACGACCACAATAAAAACCGGAAGATGCACAGTCACGTAAATTTGAAAATAATTGAAAGACACAGCCGCACCGCTATAACATATATTCGGCCCTCTTCGTAATATGACACATGTAATAATAGCGAGTATTTCTCCTCCTCTTTGTTTGGTATACAGTGCGCATGCGAGAATAAATGGAAGCCTATCTAGATGCAACAACCATGAGGCATAAAATCTAAAACATTACCCATTCTGGTGGCTTTCTACGTTCCTCTCTCGTTGATCTCTTGCTCGTATTATCTACTTAAGAGCTCCACGCATAAAAGCTCGCGCCGCGAAAGTGTAAACAGTGACGCGAAGCACTGCGAAGTGTGATTCAGCCGGGAACCCAAAGCAGCATTGGCGTCCCTCACTCGTCAGAATGTCGCAGACGGGCACAGGAGCATGATCTCCAGTGGCTATTTCTACTTCGGTGTGCTTGTTTTGGGAAGGGAAAAAAAAGTATCTCGCCGCCTATACGCTGCTCTATCTTATTCACGGACTCCCGTTTCTACCAGTGCAGCGGATGTTCCGGGAATCATGCCCGCGTTTTGCAGCGCACCAGCCGAGTGGAGTCGGCCATGAAAGCCCGGTGGGAAAGGGTGTGTTGCCGTCCGGTGCCCTCTGACGGGCGGCCGTCGGGCCGGCCATCGATCAGCGGCTAGGCCTGCGGAAAACAGGACCGCGGGAACGTCCAATTGTCGCCCCCCCCCCCTGCTTTCTTTCACCCCTTCTTCCTGCCACCTCGGTCCGCCTGGACCCCAAGGCACGACCGCGGGCTGCCCTGCATATCCCTGCTTGCATGCGCCGCAGCTCCTGGCAGAAGGCCAACCGGAAGAACGCGCAGACTCTTCAAGGCGCGTGATGCCGGTCACTGTGAATTTCACCTTGAACTGTAAGCATCCACCCCTTTAACATTGCAGTTGTGACACTCGCGAGGCAACGTTTCTCACGCTGATTCATTCCAATCCAAAAATGCATTATGTATAACGAGTGGATATTGAAAGGGTTTGCAGCGCAAGCACAGGTGTGCGAACGCAAAGGTGTAACATTTTTGTATAAGTGGATTCCGCCACTGGCGGAACGTATGTCATTTCCTAGGTGCCACCCTTTGTGTTTCATCTTCTGGCAAGAAGTGGTGTTACGTTATACTCGCTTTACGGGTCCCCACTTCCTAAAGGACTGCGGAGAGTTCTTTTAGGAAGTGTACTCGCCGTTTCTCAGAAAAGAAGAAACGGAAGAACGACTAGAAGGAGTTTCGCGAGAGCCCTCTAGATTTTGAAAGACTCTAAGCTCCACTGGGGAAATCGTTAAGTATGACATTTTAAGGCGAAAGGTTGGATATCTCTTTATTCAAGAGACTTTGCGAGATTTTGAGAAGACTTTTTGGCGTCAGCGTGAATGAAGGGAAAGAAAACTGATTAAAGCCAAAAGTCACGTGGTCCTCAAATGAATGTGTGTTCACCAGCGTTCCAAGAGTCCCATTACGTCATCGGAAAATTCCGAAACAAGGGGTGACGTTAGCACCAAAGACTCCCTGCGTATTCATGAATTCCTCATCTCTTCAAGCTTTCGTTTTCCAATGACCTTCTGGCATTACCTCATACCCCCGTATTCACAAACGCTCCTCGACTCGACTTTCACCCCTTCACTTGAAAGAGCTGCGCACTGCGCCACTGCTCGGACAAAAATGACGCTGCCCTATTCAAGAATAGCAGCAAAATATATTGATATGCAGTGACTTTTTTTTTGCCTAGAGATGGCAAATTCATCAGCTTTCTCAAGTGAAGGTGGAGCGTTGAGAGAAGGGACGTTCTAGAATACGGGCCATAGTCTGGTTGCGCGATCATGACGCCAAGTCATGAATTTGTGACATCATCATCACCTACTCATACACTCCTTTCTCGTGTTTTCTTAACGGCCCATTACACGAGTAAGTGCCGTCTTTCACAAACCGCACCGAATGTTGAAGAACCATCGATATAATCTTAGAAAGGCTTCCGATGTGATTGTGCGCACAAGGCGAACATTACGCTTTCTTCTGGAACTTACATGGCTGCTAGCAATAACGCTGGAATATTTGATGGCAAATGTATGAATGCCGACGCGCATCACCGCTTGTTCATCGATGGTCGATTTTCTGTTCGCTGGTATCATTGTATGCAGAGTGTATTGCTTGCTTTAGTTGACTTTAAGTTTCCCGGCCATCATTTCGTTCAACTAGAGAGCTTAATATTCGACACGCTCACTGCTAGCCTTCATAAACGTCCGACCACGTGACAACATGACGACGTAATCGTAAGAAATCGTCTCTTGGTTAATGGTGGGCATATTCCGGATCCAGTGGAGCACCACGTCAAGTGCAGAAAATATTTAAATTAGCTAGGGTGTAGATGGGTATAAATAAAATAGACCCATGAGAACAAAACGGGGATGGTTTTAGCCTTGAGTCGTCCGGGGAAAATGTGCCACAAGACTGTGAATTTTTGTCTTTTTTTTTTCACTGTTGGAATTTGGACTGTGGGACCAACAAATGACCGTGTACTAACCAAAATTAGCCCTAGTTTAGCCAAAACACGAATGAGTGTTATCCACTGCTGCCAGTGTACGAGTAAATGCAGATTATGCCAGAAACCTCATAATCTATCCCGAAAGAAAAGTGTTGTACAAAACGATATGCTTAAGTATGTGGTGTATTTCGGTCGTTGTGACAACATGATAGCTCTGATTTCTTTTTGCAATGGCTATATACATGATATAGTCAGCAGTACCCCTGCTTTTGCAGGGGTACTGTTCATAAATGATTTTTTCAGCCGGAACTAATTTATACATGATATAGTCCCCTGCCTAAGTAGTTGCGCTGTCCATAAATGAATATCCTTGTGAGCCGGCACTGTTATATTGGCTTAGGGTGATCTGGTTACGACGTACGTCATAACCGGCGCCCTGAGAGCACATATTCGGCACTACAGATTTCACGGTTGGTATCAAGCAATCTGGCGTTCCTGCCAGAACAACGATCGCAGGTGTCGTTCTCCAATGTAGTCAGCTCCAAGCACGCTTTGCTACCATATGGTTTCCCACCCTCAGCGCATTCACTATCCACTTTGTGGGGCCTATACGACAACCTGATGTGCGCATTTTCCTCCAAAGAATAAGAAATAACAAGAAAGTTCTTACTACCCTGGCCTTGAAGCAAAGCAGCTCTGGACTGTTTGCACACTTTCAATGCTGACACAATCCATATACCCGAATGGCTCCGCCACCCTGGTGAGCTCCACCTGTGCCACCGTCATCCCATCGCGAAAAACAACCTCACCTACAAAATTTGTCACGCGAGCACATCGACTGGTTCGGAGATTGTTGCCCTGCGAGCTGTCATCAAGCACAACCGGCTAATCAAGCAACAACCGGCTAATCGATGGGCCGTTTTCTGCGATTTAAAGGCGGTTTACAATGTCTTTCATCGGCGTTTTGTCGCGGGTCGTACAAACAACTGTTGTGGCAATCATCGCGGTATTTCCGGCAACGACCTCACTGATGAAGCTACGAGAAATGCACACGCACAAGCAAACATTGTTTAATGTTCAAATCCTATTGTCTAGGATTGAAACGGCTGGCTACTTAATTAATGGAATGAAGAAAAAAACGTTTATTACAGGCAAACAATGAAATTATTATTATTATTATTATTATTATTATTATTATTATTATTATTATTATTATTATTATTATTATTATTATTATTATTATTATTATTATTATTTATAATACCTTCAGGGCCAAAAAGGGATTCAAGAGGGTCGTGGGTAAATACATAAAAAATACAAATAAAACAATACAATAAAAGAATTAGATAATATCAACATTTCTGAAGAATGTACAAAAATGGTTATTTCCAAAATATCCAAAAACAGAAGCAATAAGCATAGGTAACAGATTTTCTTGGTTATACAATGTTAGCTAATGTTTCGTGAAAAAGTTTGAAGCCAGTGATGGTTGCGACATTCGAGGGAAGGTGGTTCCAATCATGAGATGTGCGGGGAATAAATGACTGAAAGAAAGACCTAGTGAGACATGATGCGATTCCTACCTTATTGCGATGATCAACATGGTTTGAGATGTACAGAGGCTGGAGTACCAGGTCATTATGAAGTGTAGGGTGATAGAAAATTTTATGAAACAGTGAAAGACGGGCGATTTTTCGTCGGTGAGCCAATGGAATAAGTGATAAATTATTTTTCATTGAAGTCATACTTGCAGTGCGGTTGTAGTTAGAGAGGATGAACCTGACAGAGTTATTTTGTACTAGTTAAAGAGAGGCGATGAGATTAGCATGACTGGGATCCCATATGGCAGATGCATGCTCGATTTTAGGGCGTATGAGAGACTTATAGAGTACTAGTTTCAAGGAAGAGGGTGCTTTGGAGATATCACGTCGCAAGTAGCCGAGCATGTGATTAGTATTGTTAATTACGTACTCTACATGAGTTGTCTAACTTAAGTTATTTGTGATGTGCACGCCAAGATATTTATAAGACAAGACGGAATCTAAAGGAACGTTGTTTAGATGGTAGGTGCCATGATTTGAGTTAGTTCTTGATACGTGCATTATCTTACATTTCTTAATATTAAGTTCCATTAAACAGATATTGCACCAATTAGATATATTATTTAGGTCAGTTTGAAGTATTTTAGTATCATCAACATTGGTAATTTCATGGTAAATAACACAGTCACCTGCGAACAGATGTATGTTAAAAGTTATTTAAGAAGTTAGATCATTATTATATACAAGAAATAATAAAGGTCCCAACACTGAACCTTGAGGCACACCTGATTGTACTTCAGTAAGTGGTGAATGATGGTCGTTAGCAGTTACGAATTGGAAACGATTAAAGAGAAAATGTTTTATCCATTTAAGAACGTTAGTGTCGATATTTAGCAAGCTTAGTTTTAAGAGCAGTAATTTATGGCAAACCTTGTCAATGCTTTGCTAAAATCTATAAAAATACTTTCAGGGCAACATGGTCGATCCAGGATTTGATGCAGATGATGAGTAAACGAAGCAAGCTGTGTCTCGCAAGAGTACTGTTTTATAAAACCATGTTGCGCTTTAGCAAAGTATTATACTCTAGAAAGTTAGCAAGATTCGAGAAGATTACATGTTCTAATAATTTGCAACAATTACTTGTTAGTGAAATGGGTCGGTAATTAAGAGGTGAGTTTCTGGTGTCAGATTTATATATTGGAACCACCTTCCCTATTTTCCATTCCTTTGGAAGTTTACAAGTCCTCAATGATTGTCCAAATATTTTACTAAGTATCATAGAACTAACTACGTTAGTGCTTTTAAGAAATTTGCTATTAATGCCATCATAGCCTGGAGCGGAGTGGAATGGTAACTTATCTATTAGTTTCAATAGTCCAGGTACCTCAATAATTACTGGATCCATGGGCATGTAATTATAATGGTGCGCATAAGGGAGTATGATGTTGGCGGATTTAGAGTACTGGCTTGAAAATGAGTCATTAACAGCTGATGCGCATAAGTTATCGAGGGTATTATTTCCAAATGAATCTTCTAGTGATATAGTGTTGTTAGTGGTTGGGTTAATCATTTGCCCAAAACTTTCTAGGTTTATTTTTCAGTGTTTCAGGTAGTGTTCTAGTTAGGTAGTTGTTTTTGCAGTTTTTAGAGCTCTTAAGTAGGCGTTTGCAACAGATTTGTATGTTGTCCAGCGCGAAAGTGAAGGCGAGTTTTTAGCTAAACAAAAGAAACGCTTTTTTTTCGATTAGATAGGCGTTTTACATGACTGGAATACCACGGCGCTTGGGGATGGGAAATGAGTGTGTGGTTAGGAATGTACTTCTCGGTCAATTTATGGACTGTGCATGCGAACAGGTCCCAGTTAGATTGAATGGAACGAGATTCAAAATCTCTAAGAAAATCTTCGTAAAAGTGAGTTAGCTCATTATTTATTGCTTCGAAGTTAGCTTTCCGGTAGTATCGTATGCGTTTCTGCTGTTTAGTCTTTTTACTAGGGCTAATATTGATGACAAAGTTTAGCGAGACGTAGTCGCTGATTCCTGGTAAGTATGTAATGTCGGAGACAAGGTCAGGATGCGTTGCCAGTATTAGGTCGAGAGTGCTTGCTGCATTACTTGTGATTCTGGTGGCTTGAGTAACTGATTCAAGCATGTATTCAGAAAATCCTCACTGTGCTGTGAAAAGGGGGAAATACGTATCAGAATTGTGTTCCACGTTATGTTTGGAAAGTTAAAATCTCCTAGTAAAAACATAGGTAAAGAAGGGAAACGAGAGCTTACTATGTTGATGGAGTCATGCGGTTCGTTAACAAATGTGGATGGTGAGGAATATGATCTGTAGGAGGTAGCTAGAACCAGCTTACAGTTACCCAAAGTTAGTAAAGCCCAGGTTATTTCTAGTAAACTGTTCACTTGGATTAATGATGATGGTATGTCTTTCGAGACCGCAAGTACGTAGTACGCCTCCTCCTCTACGCTCGGTGCGGTCGCAGCGATATACCATAAAGTTGTTTGCCTCGTGAAATATTTCTGAGCCTGTTGTTTGCGCGGAAAGCCACGTTTCAGTTAAAGCTACTATTTTCGCATCGCATGTATCTATAATGGATGAGAGGGCACAACGTTTATTGAGAACACTTCTGGCGTTAGCAAAGAATACAGATACCGGATGCGATTGACGATGCGATGATATGCCACTACCCCTCCTTTCTCCCTACAGTGAGGCATTTCGCCCAGTGGAGTCTCCGCGACCTGATTGGTTGCCACACGAGCGTACTTTTTTAACGCGATCAAGTTCGAAGTTGTAGTAGAAACGTTTATTATTCATGAGCAATTTGTTATAGCGCAGTTAGAAAGAGAGTTATCAAAGGTCTGGCGTCGCAGGCAAGGGGGGTGAGTGTTCTTTGTACCAAATATGCGTGCTTTCCTAGGGGCAAATTCTCGGGAAGTGAGAATCTAGGCATAGGGACGGCCGTTCTAGTACGAGAAACGTGGTGGTGTGATAGAGCCCCGGCTTCCAGAGACTATGGAGGGCGGAGGGCCGCGGTATGTTTTCGCTTTTAACGACCAGCGAAACGGCCTCCATCCAGCGGTGTGCCGGCATGCGGCGTGAAAACGTCCAATGTGATGACACCCATACAACTCGAATAGAGTCCGCGAGGCGGCTGTCGCGCAAAACAGCGTATACCATCTCGCAGTAATAGCATGGGCCCGCTGACGAACCAGCTGCACTCGGGTAACATGATCGGGGCAACCGAACGGCA
Source organism: Rhipicephalus annulatus (assembly GCA_013436015.1). Classification (NCBI taxonomy): domain Eukaryota; kingdom Metazoa; phylum Arthropoda; class Arachnida; order Ixodida; family Ixodidae; genus Rhipicephalus; species Rhipicephalus annulatus. The sequence continues at coordinate 312,935 of WOVY01001118.1, read as the reverse complement.
CCACGATCGACTGTATTCACACATTTCGTGGCATGTCTTTTGTAGGTCGTTACTTTCGTCTCTCTCTCGAACCGGGGGCTCAAATGCTGGAGTAAGTCAGAAAGAGAGGGAAGGATGGCAGTAGATGAGTTGAGTCTATTCAATAAACGGACTGAATTGTTTTGTTTGGCCGTGAGGAGAACGGGGAGGGGCAACCTAGGGGTTAAAACCTGGCTACCGGCTCCTCACGGGGGTTCTGGTCGCAGAGAAGAGTGCTCTGCACTATTGGCTGTGCCGAAGTAACAGACGACGGTCCCAAGGGTGAAGAGTCTTGTAAATTTGTACATAATTCCTGTACATAAAGTCGAGTGTTTGCGACGTATCGAGAGGCACTGGACTCCATCTTTGACAAGCAGCGGACAGCATGCAACCAACCTTCCACTCCCTTCTGTAGCAACAGCAGCTACGCAGCTGAGAGAGCTCTGCTCTAGAGAACAGAGGGAGTGGGTAGAGAGTTGAGGTTTACTAGTTGGAAGCAAGTGGGTGGGGCCCCTATAGTCCAGGGCTCCACTGGCTTCAGCTGCCCGCCGCGCCTAGTACAGGAGCGCCACCTGGGCCTACTTTTCCTTACATTCCCGTGTAATGTGGACAAGTGTCGGCTGTCCTCCACATTACCGGAAAGAACCAGCGTGTGCGATTGAGTGCATCGCATGTTTTAAACACAAATGCGGATATGCATCTATCTGCAAGTGGCGCCACTCATGTGCTTCTTTTACACTCAGCCGAGAATGGGCCGGGGAGTATCGCCATCGTTGTCGACGTAGTGTTCTAAGATATCTCGAGGAATGTGGGGAGCCTGAAGAGGACCACATTAGCCAAACTCCGTAAGGTGGGCAATCAGGTTGGTCGCATCATCCACCGGGTATCTAATAAATGCGGGGGGCTACGGTGCAGAGATGACTTGCGGCTGGCACATGCATTTGTAATCAGTAGAATCTTATATTCTACCCCATACCTGCACCTGCGGAAGCAAGACGAGAATGTACTTGAAGTCATCCTTCTAAAAACTGTAAAGTGAGCCCTCGAGTTCCCCGGGAACACCTTTGACCAGCGCTTTCTAGCCCTGGGCACGGTGAATACATTTCGGGAGCTTCGAGAGGCCCACCTCACAAATCATTATACTCGACTTTCACAGACGGTAGTGGGACGCCGCCTATAAGCCCACCCACACATACAACACATTTACATCTCGAAAGATCATGTTCAACTTCAATTCGAGTGGATATGCGCCCTCCACGCGCGTCCTCTTCTAAACAATATGACAAAACAAGAGCACAATTGCCGGCGCCTGACGCGGGTGGAAGCTCTTGCCCGATATTATGGATCAAAACCCAGCGTGTTCCACGTGGACACCTCAGGCCCACATGGGGGCTGGTACGTGGCCGCTGTCGTTCACGAGAACCAAATAGTTAACGGGCTCACGTTTCGAGCCCGGACCGTAATCCACGTGGAGGAAGTCGCCATTGAATTGGCCGCTGGTCACCTTAGGTCGCAAACCATCATTTCCGACTCTCGAGGGGCCTGTCGAAACATGGTGAACGGCTGTGTCGCGTACCTGGCCTACCGCTTTTGCAACGTTTGGACTATCAGCCTGGGCACCTTCTGCATAAGAGACACAAGGCTCCGTGTCTCTTATGCAGTTGCGAAGTATTGTCTCGACTAACGGTGATATGTACCCGGCTATATGTTACGGGATTGGTGACTACTGCACAAGATTCATTTACAGAAGAAAACAACATGCAAGAGTCACAATGGCCGATTGGCACACTCGCGCACCTGTCACCTTTTTCTGCCCTTCGTCTTCATTTACTTCATCTCCGTAACAATATAATTACGATACGTTCAGCTCGAATCCATGATAATGTAACGGGAATTACTGTGAGAGGCAGCAAGGGCAATGGGGACCTCCTCAAGCCTGTGTTACGGAATACGCCCTAAAGGTGGGCCATCCACCTGCGTTCTTTCGTGAACACGCGGTTTCAAGATCACAAGCGTTGTACCCCAGAAAACTTCCGGTGACCTCATTCACCAGCTCCTAACTTAGAAACTGACGCACGTTCTCAAGTTTTTTTTTTTCAAGAGCAAGGAAAGTCTGTCTTTAGTTTTTCATATAAAAGGAACGTCTTATCATTTTATGTAGCTCAAAAGAGCATTTATTTGAACATATTTTGCAAATAAAAGGAAGAAAATGCAAAAAAATGAGCGGGCTATTCTAAAGCTCTTCTTGCCCACCGATGCTATAAAGACACATCGGTAAACTAAACCAGATGTCATCAAGGGTCTGTGTTTGTAAACAGTGAAAGGGTGTACCGTGTGGCCAGCAACGTCCACGTAGTACACACCTGGCTTCTGTCGAAATTGTCGTTCCAGAGCCCGAGCGCGTGCGTCACATCACGCGGTATGTTCATCTCTGTCCATTTTTGTGCGCAGAAGGGCTGTGCGCCACAGTTCTGGCACCTTGACCCGCTCCTGTTGTTCGAACTCATGTCTTATGTGCACACGTGCAAGCAGCCGTTGTCCAGAGTTCCTTTGGGCTATCCGTGTGTACTGGTTTAAAAGATGGGCTTCCCTCAGCTATTAGTATGAGTTGATCACATCCAATGCCTTGAGAAGGCGGTTGGATGTAGAGATATGAAGATTAAGAGCCCGCTTCATGGGTGCTATAGAGAGCGTGTACGCAGAAGTTCACTATGGTTGCAAAAGCAGCTGTGCCAGGCATATTCATGCGTCTCGGTTGCCCATGAAACTCGCGTAAATGATCGATGGCCAGAATGAGTTGCGCCGTGTCTGCATGCGGTGTCCATGGAAATGAACGGCCCGGCAATCAGGTCCGACGCACGGCCAGAGCCGCATGCATTGCGCCGTGCTTGAATGGCAAGGCACTCGTGACCCGTGCGTTCACGAGCATCTCATGGCTGACGGGAAGACTTTCGCAAACAACTGGATTGTTTGTGACGTGAGAGAATGGCGCTCGAGGCGAATGGTCTCCTTGTACGCTATAAGGTGCATCAATGCCATTGCTGCCACCAGCGTGTGGTATCAGGCACCCTGTGGTACACACCAACATAGCGCCACGGGCTGGCTGTATACATGTTCCAAGGACAATCATATCGCCGAACGAACTCATTTCTTTTGTGAACAGGACGAATGTTCAAGATTGCACAGTCAGCACCAAGATTTTAACTTTTTGAGCATTCATGCATATATAGTTCACACCTTGCCCCATGGAGCGATAATAATGCGTTTAGTCGTGGTGCGTAGCACTTTGTACTGACTTCACCTGGTGAAAGTCAAATATCGCCACGTATACTGTGGCTTTATTTCATGTTAACCGGGTCCAGTCAGTACAGAGACACGTTCATAGCCTTTGCAATGGTGCAGTTATTCAGCACAGATTCAGCACATGAGTCCTGTGAACAACAAACAAATACTCATATTGTGGACTACATAAACTTTAGAAATTATTGTTATGAGAAGTGCTGTTCAAGTATACCTTGTGTAATGAATGGACGAAATTTGTGGGGTTATTGCATGTGCTTGTGAACTTTTGGTGGAATTTCGAGGTATTCGCGCGAACTACATAAATTGAATTAAGACGACGGTGACATGAAGGCGAGCCAGCGGCAGGTGGCACGCGCAATGGCGGCTCGAGAAGTGAACGAGCAAAATAGAGAAAGAGATGTGGAGCGTGTGGGACGGGCAGAGAGTGAAGCAAGACGTAGCCGAGGAAATGCCGGACCAGGGCGCTGTGTTTGGAAGTTTTGTGGCCGGGCTTGCAGAGAGCCTGGTGCCCGCCTGGTACTCCTAACGGTAGCTCCAACTGGAACACGCCGGACCAGGGCGCGGTCCGTGGAGCTCTTGACTTTTCGTGGTGATCGAGGTCCGGGAGCACAGGTACCTGTCGGGAGCTACTGACACCGGGTGCGGCTCCTGCTACGTCGGCGCGCGGGACAAGGACGAGCGGCTCCTGATCACCACCACCACCTGGGACGGCTGAAGGCCGTGCTCAAACGCGATTCCTAAGGGAGGCCTTGTTTCGTACTGCCGAGACCGCACGCGGCACGTGTCACCTGCGAGCCTGGGCTCGCTTCCGACAAGGGTCACCGCTGCGCCTGGACTGAAGCCACCGCCTCGAGACGTTCCACAAGCCGTTCTACAAGCCATGATTTCCCATTGTGGACTGGACATTCCATGTTCTTGGCACTTTCAGTTTATAGTTTCAGTGTTGTTTCTGTGCTTGATTTTGTGATAGTCCATCTAGTCCCTTGTTGTGATAAATGTTATCTTAAATCTACTCCTGCGTCATCTCTTGTCGTTCGTTTCGTTAATCACGCACGGCCAAACGTGATGAGCCACCCCTGTCGTAACAACTTGCTTTCCACCACAGTGTTTAAAATCCTGAAAAGCGTTATCAGATGTTTCTTAATTAGTTCTTATATCAATTGTTCCCTTGAACTTTTGCACCAGAACTTGTGCTAATAGGCTTGAGTTCGCATCATTCCCTTAAGTCTGTCTTTGTCTTTGCTATAGAAGTAATGCATTCTGTGCGGGATAGCTGCAAGGCGAGAAGGAAGGTGGTGACAGCGATGATGCATGTTCGAATGAAAACTGATGAGCCACGACACGTTTCGTCACATATGCGCCGACGAAACTTTATTCATCGACATTCTCTATTCGACTACAATCAACCGTATTAAGGCTTCATCTTTCTGTGTGCTTTTCTGTTGCTTTCATGCTTATGCCGAGGGAAGATGATCGAAAAGCGTGAGTGCAATAGGCTGTCAAACCTTATCCCACGTATCGTTGCGCTCAATAAGGCTTGCCACAGGTGAGCGCACTGCCTGAAGAGCTCTAAAGATTACCCGCGGCTTTCACAAGCCCTCATTTTCGCATCTTAACGTCATCCTCTCATCTATAGGAGTGATAGGTTCGATTTTATTTGATTCATTGTTTTCCATTGACACACATGAACAATATAGTGGTAAAAGGAGGTGGGTGAGGGAAAAAAGCCACATAAACGTGGCTTGAGAAAGACCTCACCCCCTAAGTGCAGTATGACTACATACGGTAACGCACATAATAATACACTATTATTACACCATATTACTACAGATTTATGGTACACCATAAAGACACTATAAGGTATGGCAGTTATACAACGAATAGAGAAAAAAGAAGCAACAACAAAAATAAACATTTGCAAAAGGAATTACATTGCTCAGACAAAAGCGAGAACAAAATATATACTTCATAAAGTATGCAAGAAAAGAAGGAAAAAAAACATATCACACATGTTAAGTTCCAGAAAGCACTCTAGAGAGGGCAGCGCATAAACTTTTAAAATTCTGACGACGTTAAGTGATGTAAATGACAGCCTGTTTTGTTGTATGAGTAAAGAAGTCTAGGGAGATCGTTACTTGGCATTTGATAAGCATAATTGGTTTTAAAGTGCGGTGCCTTCATACTAATGGAGTACGAAGGCTCCAACGGTACAAATTGCCATGTAGCTTTGCGAGTTCTTACAGTACAGTAGTGTTGCGTTTAGCACTAAAATATTATTCGGATAAGAGTCTAGATTTGTGGATGTTATGGACTTTTTATAGCAATTCACAAAATATATTTTCATTGAGGAAATGAGCGCGAATTGAAGATAAGCATGATCTTTGAGGTCCTGAGTCCTTTTACGGCAGGTTGTGAATCATATTGAATACGGCTGTGCCTTGTAGATATCAGCTTAACGGCCTTGTTAGTATGGTATAACGAGGTTTCACAGATGTTCCCCAAATTCGCAAAGAGAATGATACAACTAGACTAACTATCCAGCAGCAGCATCGGAACGCGAACTCATTCGCTGTTCTTTTCAGCTTCGCCACATGTTGTCAAAGTCAGCATTAGAATCACCTAAGGCGCGTGGAATCACTCTAAGGTGGATCTTCATTGTTTCTGATTCTTCGCCACAGCACATAGCTTCCCTTAGTGACTTCACAGGAGTGTTGCTTTTTTTATATAAAAAAGCGAGGCTGTTTCATCGAGCCATAATTTGTAAAACGACGAAAACTATCATCATGATGATCTACAATGAAAAAAAAAATGCTGTGATCATCATAAATGGGTGCTTGTCGCAGAAATTGAGCAAATTGACTATTCACCACAGGTCCCATAAAAAAGAAGTAGGTGAAACGAATGACTGTGAAGTGACAGCTGCAAGCCGAAGACTCCGAGTACATATAAAGAGAGAATACTATAGGGAACGGTATAAGGAAAACGGCCACCGCTGGAAGACTCCGAAGTGATGGAAAGAGTATACGCCAGTGACGGCGTTCTTATAGCAGACTTATGAGAGCTGCGAAGGATTCGTTTAAGCGCGAGGTACTATCTCTGGAGTTTGCACACCCGTGTCATGTATGTGACTGTCTGGGGATAAACTCAGAGCCCTTTGCACAGGAGATCAACGTTGAAACAACCTAGCATCACTTATCTAATGCTTATAGACATAGACGCAACCTAGAAGCAATCAGATTAATTTTCTGTATCGTCCAGTTTCAATATTTTACTTTCAAAGGTAGGCACGGGACTAAAAGGCCTACGAAGACGAGCCCGTACTCAGTAGCGTTTGTCTTAGCTCGTATTTATGTACCGTCTCTTCCCTTGCGCTGTAGTCACTCTCGAAATGCAATACCAACTATGCCGTATACTCAGACTTCGCTCTTTCAAGCCTTCCGCGGCGTAGTGCTAAGTTCACCGATTTTCTTGCTTGGCCGTTTGTGGCGTACCCAAAGTGAACTCAAGCAAATTAAGCCTTAAGCAGGCCCCGGTTACTCTCCCGTGCTTAATGCTGTGAAGATGACGAAGTGTGCGCTCGAAATATTTAGAAAGGTGGCACTACAGGCTGAAACCGATGCGTGGCCACCGCGCAAGGTATATATCTGCCAAATGCCAACCATAAAAGGAAGTAACCGCTGTATTTGTTGAAAAACCACTGGATTGTCTGACTTTGCGGAGGATGGTTGAACCCTAGTAATAACAAATATTGTCGGAGTTTAACGTGCAAGAACGACGGTACGATTACGATAGACGCCCTATGGAGGGCTCAGGAAATTTCGACCACCTGGAGTTCTTTGAGGTGCATCTAGACATAAGTAAACGGGCCGTTTAAACCGGGTTCTTGATTTTGATAAATATCACCTCTGTATTATTTTAAAGCACTGCCACCGAACGGCACGTGCCACAATTATGAAACGGCACATACTGCTGAAGCACGCACGTCGCGAGAACAGTCAAGACATCGGGGCACTTGGACATCCGCCTCGACCGGCGACTTGGCTAAGGCACCTGACCCTCTCCCCGTCTGAGCACTTGAGCAGCGCAACGTGTTGTTTTCCATGGTACGCGCCAAACAAGTTATGCAATTTCATGGTCCGTGCCAAGCATCGCGACGCCACGCGCCCGCGCTGTCCGTCGGTCCAGGAGCGCTTGAGCGGCATAATGACGTGCCCGTGACCGCGGCGAGTCTTTGACCGCCTTCGGAAAAGCAGCGTATCTTCGAACGTCAGCGGCTCGAAACAACGCTCGTCGTCACGACGCGTTCTAAATCGGTGCGTTGAAACTGCTGCCGCCACCGCGGAAGAAGAGCTCGAGACCAACGCGGCATTCTTGTTCACTCGCCAGGTAGGAGTAGGCGGAGGAGGACGGAGATGGAGAAGGCCTCTGAAAGAAAAAGAGCAACGCGCCGTTTTGCGTTGAGAACTCGCCGAAGAAGAAGAAGAAGGCTAGCTTCCTTGCAAACCAGGCCGAAGTCGTGGAAGGAAGGCAGGAAGCGTCAGGTAGAGGCACGAGGGTATAGGGCTTAACGAAAAAGCGGCAAAAGAGGAACGTTGCAGCAAGCAGGGCACAACTATCCGGTGAGAGGGGGGGGGGACGAAGAAGTTACGCGTCCGAGAAGGAGTTCCCTCCCCCCCCCCTTCTGACCAACTCCATTCTGGGGCGATTCATCATCGTGAAGCATTCGCCTTGGGACGGCACCGGAGACGGATGGGACCACGAGCGAGTCCGACCCACGGCGGGGTTCGCTCCTGAGCACGGGGCGACTCCTCCATGAGCAGCGTATGTCTGCAGGCGTGGATGCTGCGCAACCTCGCTTGATGCATCCTTCGGCCGGGGCCCCCGTTCCGCACCACGCTGATGGTGCTGCTGCTGCTTGCAGCCGACTTGCTCGCCACGGATGAGCACGCGAACCTCGTTACAAAACGGGCAACACCTTCGCTTCACCCACGGCTATGCGGCGTATAATCGGGCGCGGCTGACGGGCAGATCGCTTCCGCGAGTCGGATGCGGCGCCCTTGTTGCCTCGCGGCATGGCGCGCAGTCTCGCGCAACTCCAAGAAGATAGAGCCTTCTGAGCGGGCACATTCATTAATAGCGATACATTGCACCAGTGTAATGCAGTACACTCGGCGGTGCTTCAAGAGCTTTATTTTAGGGTCGAAGCTCCTATTAGTCTAACCTTGTCCTGCGTCAGGCGTAACCAGCAGTATCAGACAGACAGATTGACAAACAGATAGACAAACAGACAGACAGATGGATGGGTGGACGGAAGCATAGACGGAAGCTACGGATGCACAGACGCGCGCGCGGATGGATGAGTGGATGAACGGATGGACGGATGTATGGACCCACAGATTCACGGTCAGACAGACAGACAAGCGGATATAGATACAAACAGACAGACAAGTGAACATGGATACAGACAGACAGACGGACGGATGGACGGACGGACGGACAGACAGACAGACGGACGGACGGACGGACGGACGGACGGATGGACGAACGAACGAACGGATGGACGGACGGACAGACAGACAGACAGACAGACAGACAGACAGACAGACAGACAGACAGACAGACAGACAGACAGACACTTCGCCCCACTCGTCATCTTTTACTCCGTGGATATGTCATGGTTTTTTGTCTGACTTTCGAGTCATCCGGGGCAGTTTCCTCCAGCTGTTAAATTACTTGCTTATATAACACACTTATTAGCCAAAAACTTTCATATTCGTGTGTTGTTTGGGAATCGTTTACTAAAACCAACATTACCCGCGAAGAAAACGTACTTAGAAAAGCAGTAAGGTTTCTTTTTTCAAAATTTGCTTCTTGTGACTGATACACTGACATAATGCAGGTTAACAACATTTCATGCCTTGCACTAAGACGGAAAACTTCCGTTTACAATTTCTTTACCTGCTTTAGAATAGAAAATTAGCAATTAAGCCTTCACCCTATCTTTCATCTTGGACATCTAGACTAACTCGCCATGATGATCCTAATCCATTGACACTATGCATATTAAATGAAAACAAATTCATTCAATTTTTTTTCACGCACCGTTGCAAACTGGAATGATTTTTTGTAGCCTTCAGTCGCATTGTTATCGTTGCGAATGGTGTTAACTATGTGTTTGCTTTGTTTTGTTGTTTTGTTTGCTTGGACTCGGCTTGGACCTGCATAAGGTCTGCAGTATTGAATAAGCAAAGAAGAAAGAAAGAAAGAAATCGCGAGTGTTCGTTTCATTCCAGGCTGAAAGGAGTAACATGCGCAGCATGCTCCCTTTTATTTCCCGGTTTACCAACCCAACCAAACCAAGCATCCACCCCTTGCTCCTTTCTGTGCATGAATGATGTTGAAGGGGATAACTTGACTGGGTCTGCAAAGAAAATTAGGACAGGATATTGCACAAGAAGTTGTTCTGTGGCCTGTTTAAGTATACAGTGTATGCAATTTGTAGTCATTTGATATTCCGTACTTGAAGTGGTTCTGACGGAGTTGCTTATTCACACGCCGGCACATTGAAGTGATTGTGGTTGAAGATGTAGAAGGCACCTTTCACATCGCATGAAACTTCACGGAGTGAAGTATACAGATTTGTGTGAAGTATACAGATTTGTCTGTACTGTGAGCGCTGTTGTCTGTACACTGTTGTCTGTACTGTGAGCGTGGTTGGTGGCTTAAAGGTGCTCAACATAGCACACCTGCGGGAATACTCTCCTCTTCCTTAACCTTATGTTTACAACGCAGCTGCGTTTGGGCCACTGAGAACAGACTGTGGCGCTTGTGAACATATATGCAACCCTTTTTCAGAGGCGAAGCTTCTTATGCCCTGAGTCGTGCGTCCGCGATGTATGTAGTAGTAGTCGTCGTAGTAGTAGGTAGCCACCTTTCGTTCAGTCCTTAGAATGTCCGCTGGATGACGGTACTTCTCTATGATGAATATATGATGAAAAATGCGGGATGACGGTACTTGGAGTGTTCACTAGATGGACGGACGGACGCGCGGACGAACACAGGGGCGGACGGACGCATAGACAAACGCAGGGACGGACGAAAGCGCCGACGACCTGACGGACGCTTCGCCCCATCTCATCATCATTCAGTCCGTAGATAGGCTGTGATTCTTTTTTTTCTAATGAATAGGTGTCCACCGTATCTTTACTAAAAGAGTGAGACGATTTTCAGTATAAGCGAAAATCACGCAGTATTTTACGACTCAGTTTGCTGCGGTATTGGAGAAGAAAAACAGCATTCTAGAACTATATATGTGCACAGACAAAAGTAAGGCGCAAGATTGATGGTGAAAGGGGTCAATCCAGGTTCAAACAAGCGTAACTGTAACTCCATCTAACTGTAAAATATAGCATCAAAGCTTATAGCGAAATAAAAATTATTCCCGCAGATTCTGCAGCACTGTTCGTTGGAAATCAAAGAAATACAAAGCTTATAGGAAAGAGCGCGTTAGTTAATGCATAGACGCCATTGAGTAAATGGAATGTATATCTCTCCGTTTATGATGCGCGTGTGTAGTCTACACCTCGACGCCTGCGGAAACAGAGTAGTTTATAGCACCATGAGACACCAACACTTGCGTTTGAGCTTCGACATCAGTTGCCCTCAGAGCGACGCACGCTCAAACTCACCGTCGTACATATCATTGGCCACAGAATAGTTCTGCCCGCCACGGTGGTCTATTGTGGTTAAGACACTCCGGCTGCTGACCCGCAGGTCGCGTGATCGAATGCCGGCCACGGAGGATGTATTTTCGATGGAAGCGAAAATGCTGTAGGTCCGTGTGCTTAGATTTAGGTTCACGATAAAGAGCCCCAGGTGGTCGAAATTTCCGGAGCCCTCAACTACGGCGTCTCTCATAATTGTATGGTGGTTTTGGGCCGTTAAACCCCACCAGATATTATTAATATAAGCGTAGTCGCTCATATGTATCACAGAGGGAGAGGGGAAAATATATGAACTGTGAATTTCGGAACGAAATTGAATACTAATCTAATAAGAATGACAACGAATCGAATACTATTATAAAATATATAGAATAGTTTTAAATAGTAAGACAATCAATTCTACAGCACTTAATTTCAAAGAAATATTCGGAATCTTACTTTTTGCAAAGGAATATTTCGCTTACTATTAAATAACCACGTAAAAGCAGAACAATTTTTCACGTACTGAAAAAAGTACAGTTCCACAATCCCTAAAATTCCACTCTTGTCGCGACATGACGCTTATAAAATGAGGAAACGCGCGAAAAAAAAACAGTTGCATGTGGTGACGTCAGTTTTCACATTCCCGCACCAAACACTGACGTAAGAAACTTTAGAGGTGTCTGCTGCGGCTAACGTAGCTTCCAATCAATAAAATCAAGTAAATTCTATAATCTGTGGGAGCTATAGTTCTAGAATACGAAGTTTTAGAAAAAATGATGCAGCCTCTGCTGACAAAAATACCGCCACTACATTTTGAAACTTTTTACGTCACAGCGCAGAATTTCGGCGATGTATTTAAAAAGGAAACTTCGATATTTATTTTTCCCCTAATAATGAACTTACAATAGTGAAACGTACCAGATAGCCCTAAATGTTGACACAACGTTGCCTTAACATTGCTAAAGTTGTTTCAACGTTGTGGTAAGATTTCGTGCTACAAGGGATGACATCAGAGCTTTTAAAATGCAGTTTGTCAATTTAAACCAAGCTGCTTTTTCTATAGTGCCCTTTGAAGGGCGAAACATGCCGTACTTGTGTACACTGAAGGAAGCTTGTATACAGCGTTGATTAGAGCTCTCGACACGTTTTGTAACTGCAGCATGAAGTACAGTACTTCAGTATTCAAGGAGGTACTTTGGTACTAGTGTTAATATATAAAACTTAGATATAAGATACAGAAAATGTTTCACGCTTGAACATTATCATGAATGACATGGATATTATAGTGGAATGTGGACACTTTCGCTTCCGCGACAATAAAATTTTTGGCAAAAACGCCTTCATGTGCACGGGGATCAATACAGCGTCTTGTAAAAGCTTGGACTGCGTGCATGACTGACAGATGATGTTGAGAATTATCAAAAAATATTCGAAAAACTATTCCGTATATTGAGAGAGGTATGCGGATATGCGTTTTTCAATTCGAGTATCAAACTTTACTTGTTCGAAATTTCCAAGTATTCCCACACTTATTGTAGTAGTTGTTTACGTTGTTAAAATTGTTTATAGTTCATATTGTACGACAGTAGCCAACAAAACCCGTGTCAATATATTAGCCTTTATCGATCGACAGTTAGCCAGTGCCAGCCACCAAAATCAAATTCAACGCTAAGTGACAGCTATAGTCGAAGACATCCTATTCTACATTTAGCCAACACCATGGTTATAGCAATCAGCAGCGTAAATAAGAGCACATCATGCAATGCCTGCCAACACAAGCAAGAACTGACAAATCTAATGAGCACACATCCTACATAAGCTGACCTTATAGTGAAAAGTTAGCCAGCGTTAGGCCAATGCCACCTATAGTAAAATATTTTCAGGCCTCTCACTGCAAGTGTGACGTCACTCGTTTGCACCAACCTAGCGCAAGTTACTGCATCTTAAAAAGAAAAAGCATTCGCGACGAGTTTTACAAGCGTAACAGCTTTAAGGCCCGTTCATGTGACGACAATTCAGCGTGCAGCATCGTGCCATCGTGCCTATGTCCAGCCGTACAATATGCGAGCCAGCGCACAATTCGCATCACATACCCACGCCGCTTTTCATATGACACGGAAGTATGCCGATTTTCAGGCTGCGAATTCGCTCGCAGTGAAAAAAAAAAAAAGGCAGTTCGTTCCCGCCGCAGCGGTCTGGGGCGAACTACCAACATGTTGGAAGTTTTCGCTCTGATCGCAACGGCGAGAGCGATTTTATCGTCGGCACCCGCCGGAATAGGGCCTGGCCGGCCAAGCCATCGAAATAGCATCGATGTGTTTGTTTTGGTAATGACCGATGCTGTGCATTTTAATATGATTTTAGATTGGAAAGTGTTGTTCAATTACGAAACAAGCCGGTCCATCGTTACCGTTCATGGAAGCGTAATGATATCATAATGCAGAGATCATCACATTACATTCATGCCTGCAGAAGAAACGGTGGCAAGAGCTCGCCGCTCCAGTCGCAGAGCGAAAGTCGCGGAGCATTTGCAGACTGTGCGAATCGGAACCGTACTTGGCAGCAGTTGCGAACGGAGCGAATGGAGCGAATGGAGAGATTCGGGCCGGCCAAGCCGTCGAAATAGCATGGATGTGTTTGTTTTGGTAATGACCGATGCTGTGCATTTTAATGTGATTTTAGATTGGAAAGGGTTGTTCAGTTACGAAACAAGCGGGTCCTTCGTTACCGTTCATGGAAACCTCATGATATCATGCACAGATCATCACATTACATTCATGTCTGCCACAAGAAACGGTGGCAAGAGCTCACCGCTCCAGTCGCAGAGCGAAAGTCGCGGAGCATTTGCAGACCGTACGAATCGGAACCGCACTTGGCGGCTGTTGCAAACGGAGCGAATGGAGCGAATGGAGAGATTTTTTTCGCCCCAATCGCGGCATGTGAAACAGTCTTTATCCTGCCTTTTGCGTCTGGAAAGGTGCTGGTTTAAGTAATACATAAAAACAGACGCTGCCGGAATGCTTACTTGCGCCTTGCGCATGACACGGGTTCTTTGCACTTGCTTTATATATGTTTCACAATTCACTTTTCAACAAAAATCAGTTGAGAGTCAGCGCCTTGCCCTTTTTTGTGTGCCTTCATGTCTCTATAGTGTTTTGTTGTAAACCATTGCACGTTCACGATGAGAACACTCGCACCTTCGGTCCGTTGCCGTTATTGCCACGACAATTCGGCGCGCAGCATCGTCCCATCATGCCGATGTCCAGCCGTACACTATGCGAGCCAGTGCACAATGCGCATCACATACCCACGCCAATTTTCATATAGACACAGACAAGTATGATCTTCTTCAGTAGCCAACAAGCACGTCACAAAAACTTTCTTCAGATTCGGCAATCCATGTTTTTTTTTTCTAGCAGCGTGAGGAAACGTATACGCACGTCTGCGCAGAGAAACACGACGGTCAAAAGGAAGTGACGTCAGAGTCTATGGCAGAAACAGTGAGGCTGGAAATTATCCAGGAGGCCCTTGTCATGCAGACACCTTTTCGCCACACTATAGCCAACGGTTGACCAAACAGAGCTGATGTGATGCCTGTAAATAAGGCGGCATCGTGATGCGAATGCCACGTCACCTTCGTTACATCGTGTATGCTGGGATATCCTAGCAAAAGAAATGTTGCAGTAGTGTCTTGCCTAGTTATGCAACTCATTTCATGCCGTACGTGAGATGCACGTCATGACACGTCATTATTACCGCATGTCTAAGTTCAGGGGAGGATAGAACTTTGAAGAGATGAAATATTCTTAAACGCACGTCGATGAAGCCAGTTCCCGCAAGCGGCCTTGTCTTCTTCAAGGCTGCAGCTCCATGTTGTGTCATAACATCTTACGCACACGGGCGCATTTCGAAAAACGCAAGTCATGTTGCTATGCCGTTCTTGTCATTATATGGGTGACATGTAGAGGCGCGCTCAATATGACTTGCAACACGGGAGCTGCATGGCCTCACAAGTTTAAATGTTGCGCATGGCTTCAGCTTGTTTTTATTTCGTTAACAAAATATTATTTTCTTATTTGTTGTCACACCCAAGCGAGAGAAACGCGTTACATAAAGGAAGTAAGAGCTACTGGAAGTCATGTGCCCTCTTTGACCTCGTCATAACACGCGCTCCCGTGTGGCAAGTCGTATTAAGCGTGACTGTATACAGGGGAAAGAGTTAAACGTTCGCAGGTCTACTATTTCATGCATTCTTACTAGCAGCGTGAGCTACGAACTTTTGACCACCCGCGTTTGCCACGAAATTCACGTCATGACATGCGTTTCATTCATGCTTGTCATACATGTGCGTCATGTGGTGCATTACATGGCTGATGATGATCAAAACTTTATTACTCCCAAAAGAGGGGACCGTCCGAGAGGTTGGTTACGCTGCTTAGAGAAGGTCAGAGGGGAATCCCTTGGGACACCGCAGCCTCCAATGTGCGTGAGATTACCCGGCGTTGCTGTGCCGAGTCAGTGATATGCAGAAGGGACTCCCATGTATCTTCTGTGTGAGAAGTGTCAGCGTAGTGTGGGCACGTTCATGTGTATGGGGGTGGTCAATTGAAAGCGAGGAAATGAAACGATGACCACAATGGAATTTTAGCTCGTAGTACATTATACACACTCTTGCTCGCCATACGCTCATGTCACTCCATGCAAATAAGCACGCCACGGTAATCACGTGGTTACGGCGCTCTGCTGTTGTCGCGGGATCGAATCCCGGCCACGGCAGCCGCTTTTTTGATAGAGGCGAGAATCATTGATGCCCGCGTCCGTAGATTGAGGTGCGTGTTAAGGAGACCCAGGTGGTCAAAATTTTGCTAATCCTTCTATATGATGTCCCTCATAATCATATCATGGTGGTGGGTCCTTCAACGGCAACTGCTCTTGATTGGTATTATTCCATACTAACTATAGTTAGCAAGTTAACAAACGATCATGAGAGCGGAATGTCGTCGCCGTCGTCGTCGTTGTCGGAGACAGACAGACAGACAGACAGACAGACAGACAGACAGACAGACAGACAGACAGACAGACAGACAGACAGACAGACAGACAGACAGACAGATAGATAGATAGACAGATAGACAGACAGACAGACAGACAGACAGACAGACAGACAGACAGACAGACAGACAGATAGACAGACAGATAGACAGATAGATAGATAGATAGATAGATAGATAGATAGATAGATAGATAGATAGATAGATAGATAGATATATAGATAGATAGATAGATAGATAGATAGATAGATAGATAGATAGATAGATAGATAGATAGATAGATAGATAGATAGATAGATAGATAGATAGATAGATAGATAGATAGATAGATAGATAGATAGATAGATAGATAGATAGATAGATAGATAGATAGATAGATAGATAGATAGATAGATAGATATGCCGGAAGTTTCCTTTGGTTCACCTCGAAATGCTTACAGAAAAAGAACCGATCATAATTAAATAGCCAAAATCCTACACTGTCCAGGTGTATTGAAAAACCTAATCATATAAGCGGGTCAAGTTGCTTTGTGTCTCCGTCTTGTGTCAAAGGGTATTCCAGTGAAGATCCACATCAACACCACCGTTGATGCTTTGTGTGGGAACTCCCAGTAGCGGTTAAACGCAGCTTAAGACGATTGTCAAGCTGAAAACGCGTGCGCGCTCTCTCACTGGCGTGAAAAGCATCAAGGCATCACTCCTCTTAGAATTACTATGCGCGTTTGATGCAACAAAAAGCGCAGAGAACTTCCCCAGCCACAGGCCGAACACGCTGGAACGACTGCTCTCTTCTCCAAGCCCCAGCTGGTCCCGCAAGGCCGTTTCACTCGGCATATGGGGCTTCCCGCTACGACCGACCAGCGTGAGACGGGGCTCCCCACACGGCGTGAATGAGCCGATGTGATCCCGTCATTTGGCCGGGATGAGGGAAGATAGGGAGAGGGGTAGGGAGAGAGGAGGTGCGGACGTGGATGGTGCCTCAGTAGGGGCGTCTATGTAGGGGAGCGCTGGGGGAATATCCTGGGCGGAAAACGCAACAGTCTCGCTTCCCAACCACCTATGCGGCTCTTACGCGGTCTTATGTGTATAATTAGATCCTCGATCGGCAGAGGGACGGAAAGAACTAGCGCTCTGGGCGCGTTCGATGACGCAAGCCAGCGCCCCCCTCCAATGACGTCATCAGAGCACTCTCCAAGCTCAACTTTCTCCTCATTGCACGTGTCTCCGCCTTCGTGGTCTTACGACAAAACACATCATTTATCCCGTCTGAATAGGAGACCTCTTTGGCCGGTGATAAAAAGGCAGAATTTTTGAAGTATTGGCTGTGAGGTCGGGGGAGGGGGGGAAGTAACGATTTTAGTACGATTATCATTTTCCTTTCTGTGATTCCTCAAGGCTTAGATCGGATCATGACTTGCGTACAAGGTCAGAATGGCCTGTCGCAAGCAATGAATGATAAGAGAGGAATAGAATATTGAGAAAGGAATTGTGGCATGTCACATCTACCAAAAGTTATCAGCAATCTGTTGATGCTAAAGCGTGTTCACGCATGTGTGTGTTTGTCACGTACATATAGGAAGAATTAATGGCTGTCAATGTTTAACCATCTTGTTCGATTTCATTTCAAGGCTCGTATCTCAGAATAATTCGAGTATTTCATAACGGTTCAAAAGTTTTATGTACCTAAACAGCGCTATCGTTACAAATCACGCAATATTGGAGGACACCGGAATCTTTCTGCGCATAAAGTTGAAATGAAACTATTGTATTTGCATACATTTATAGTCTCCTGCATAGATGCGACATTATTTATATTTGTGTTATGCAGCACCGCAACAAGACGAAAAAGCTACGGACCTCTACGAAGTGTGTCATGGCGAGTGGGCTAAGCAAGGCCACAAGGTGCGCAACGTCTACGTTGAAGTCTCCAACTAGTACAAAGGGTTTGTGTTTTTAGGTGTTTTATATTGTGCTGCCACACTTGTAATTAATATTCATCATCATCATCATCAGCCTGACTACTTTCACTGCAGGACAAAGGCCTCTCCCATGTTCCGCCAGTTAACCCGGTCCTGTGCTTGCTGCTGCCAATTTATACCCGCAAATTTCTTAATTTCATCTGCCCACCTAACCTTCTGTCTCCCCCTAACCCGCTTCCCTTCTCTGGGAATCCAGTCAGTTACCCTTAATGACCAGCGGTTATCCTGTCTACGCGCTACATGCCCTGCCCATGTCCATTTCTTCTTCTTGATTTCAGCTATGATATCCTTAACCCCCGTTTGTTCCCTAATCCACTCTGCTCTCTTCTTGTCTCTTAAGGTTACACCTACCATTTTTCTTTCCATTGCTCGCTGCGTCGTCCTCAATTTAAGCTGAACCCTCTTTGTAAGTCTCCAGGTTTCTGCTCCGTAGCTAAGTACCGGCAAGATACAGCTGTTATATACCTTCCTCTTGAGGGATAGTGGCAATCTACCTGTCATAATTTGAGAGTGCTTGCCGAATGTGCTCCACCCCATTCTTATTCTTCTAGTTACTTCAATCTCGTGGTTCGGCTCTGCGGTTATTACCTGCCCTAAGTAGACATAGTCTTTTACAACTTCAAGTGCACTATTACCTATCTCGAAGCGCTGCTCCTTGCCGAGGTTGTTGTACATTACTTTCGTTTTCTGCAGATTAATTTTAAGACCCACCTTTCTGCTCTCCTTGTCTAACTCCGTAATCATGAGTTGCAATTCGTCCCCCGAGTTACTCAGCAATGCAATGTCATCGGCGAAGCGCAGGTTACTAAGGTATTCTCCATTGACTCTTATCCCTAACTGTTCCCATTCTAGGCTTCTGAAGACCTCCTGTAAGCATGCGGTAAATAGCATTGGGGAAATTGTGTCCCCCTGCCTTACACCCTTCTTGATTGGTATTCTGTTGCTTTCTTTATGAAGCACTATGGTAGCAGTTGATCCCCTGTAGATTTCTTCCAGAATGTTTATATATACTTCATCTACGCCCTGATTAAGCAGTGTTTGCATGACGGATGATATTTCTACTGAATCAAACGCCTTCTCGTAATCTATGAAGGCTATGTATAGTGGTTGGTTATACTCTGAGCATTTCTTTATTACCTGATTTATAGTATGAATGTGGTCAATTGTTGAGTAGCCTGTTCGAAATCCTGCTTGTTCCTTTGGTTGATTGAATTCTAATGTTTTCTTTACTCTGTTAGCAATTACCTTTGTAAATAGCTTGTATACTACAGAGAGCAAGCTTATCGGCCTGTAATTCTTCAAGTCCTTGTCATCTCCTTTCTTATGTATTAAGATGATGTTAGCGTTCTTCCAAGACTCTGGTACTCTTCCCGTCAGGAGACACCTCGTAAACAGGGTGGCTAGTTTTTCTAACACAATCTGTCCTCCATCTTTCAGCAGATCTGATGTTACCTGATCCTCACCAGCAGCTTTGCCCCTTTGCATGCTCTCCAAAGCTTTTCTGACTTCTTCTATCATTACTGGTGGGGTGTAATCTGGGTTACTGCTAGTTCTTATAGTATTAAGGTCGTGGTTGTCTCGGCTACTGTACAGATCTCTGTAAAACTCCTCCGCTATTTTAACTATCCTATCCATATTGGTAGTTATTTTGCCTTCTTTGTCCCTTAGTGCATACATCCGACTTTTGCCTATCCCAAGTTTCCTCTTCAATGCTTTGACACTTCCTCCATTTTTCAGAGCGTGTTCAATTCTCTCCATGTTATACCTTCTTACATCGCATACCTTACGTCTATTAATCAACTTCGAAAGCTCTGCCAGTTCTATTTTGTCTGTTGTACTTGACACTTTCATGATTTGACGCTTCTTAATTAGGTTCTTCGTTTCCTGCGAAAGCTTGCCAGTGTCCTGTCTAACTACCCTGCCTCCAACTTCCACTGCACACTCCGTAATGATACTCGTCAGATTATCATTCATTGTATCTACGCTAAGGTTGGTTTCCTCACTAAGAGCCGAGTACCTGTTCTGCAGCGACACTCTGAATTCCTGTACTTTCCCTCTCAGTGCTAGCTGATTGATTGGCTTCTTGCGTATCAGTTTCTGTCGTTCCTTCTTCAAGTCTAGGCGAATTCGAGACCGTACCATTCTATGGTCACTGCATCGTACCTTGCCAACCACTTCCACATCCTGCACGATTCCAGGGTGTGCACTCATTATAAAGTCTATTTCGTTCTTATTTTCGCCATTAGGGCTCCTCCATGTCCACTTGCGGTTTTCTCGTTTTCGGTAGAAGGTATTCAAAATCCGTAAATTATTGCGTTCTGCGAATTCTACTAGTAGCTCTCCTCTGGCGTTTCTAGTGCCGATGCCATAATCTCCTACTGCCTGGTCTCCAGCCTGCTTCTTCCTTACCTTTGCATTAAAGTCGCCCATCACTATAGTATACTGTGTTTTTACCTTACTCATTGCCGATTCCATGTCTTCATAGAAGCTTTCAACTGAAGCGTCTTCATGGCTGGATGTAGGCGCGTAAGCCTGTACTACCTTCATTTTGTATCTTTTATTCAGTTTAAGTACGATACCTACCACCCTTTCATTAATGCTATAGTATTCCTCTATGTTGCCAGCTATGTTTCTGTGAATTAGGAACCCCACTCCCAGTTCTCTTCTGTCTGCCAAGCCCCTGTAGCAAAGGACGTGCCCATTCTGTAGCACCGTATAGGCCTCATCTGTCCTCCTAACCTCACTGAGGCCTATTATATCCCATTTAACACCTGCTAGCTCCTCGAATAGTACAGCTAGACTTCCTTCACTAGATAAGGTTCTAGCGTTAAACGTGGCCAAGTTCAGGTTCCAATGGCGGCCTGTCCGGATCCAGAGATTCTTAGCACCCTCTGCTGCGTTGCAGATCTGACCGCCGCCGTGGTCAGTTGCTTCGCAGCTGCTGGGGACTGAGGGCCGTGAGTTATTTGACGTAAGCATGTGGGAGGTAGTGGCCAGATACTGCACCAGGGTGGCCAATCCTTCTCTGGTGAGGGAGTGCGTTCTCGGCGGTGTTTGCCGGTGAGGCCGCACCCCAGGCCTCTTAATGCAGTTCCATCAACACGCGGATTTTTTTTTAATCCGGTTAGGAACTGCGCGGTACCGGGATTTGAACCACGGACCTCTTGCATGCGAGGCGGATGCTCTAACCACTACGCCATCGCCGCAGTCGATGGCGTAGTGGTTAGTGGTTCCACTACCATCGCCGCAGTCGATGTGTAGTGGAACCTCGGTGGGCTGAATACTTCGAAAAGGTGGCTCGCGAAAGTCTTCCGCGTGATAAGGTCTTCCTTTTACATCCGCATGCAGAAAAACAGTGTTCTGAACCACATACCCAGTCGGCAGAGGGGGAAAAATAACAGCATAATCCTGGGGCATTTCAATCCTAGAACTGCGGCTAAGTTGAGCCGCCGAGGCCGCTCCAACGGAGCGGCCTCGGCCTCATGATAAACACGTCCGCACGCTTTCGCAACCGGAAGTGGAATCCACTAGACCACGCCGGAGAACGGAGAGGGATGGAGCGATCGCTTAGCCATTCGGCCAACAGGGTAAAAGTATTGAAGCGACAAAGCGTGCGCAAATCGGAGACTTGATGATAGCAGATAAAAGAAAATACTTCCTACACCGGGAATCGAACTCGGGTTTCCTGGGTGAGAGCTAGGTATCCTAGCCACTAGACCATGCCGGAGAACGGAGAGGGACGGAGCGATCCCTTAGCTATTCGGCCAACAGGGTAAAAGTATTGAAGTTACATAGCGTGCGCTAATTGGAGACTTGATGATAGCAGATAAAAGAAAATACTTCCCACACCGGGAATCGCCCCCGGGCCTCCTGTGTGAGAGCCAGGTATCTTAGCCACTAGACCATGCAGCAGAACAGAGGGGGAAAGAGCGATCGCTTAGCCATTCGGCCGAAAGGTTAAAACTATTGAAGTTACATAGCGTGCGCAAATTGAAGACTTGATGATAGCAGATACAAAAAAATACTTCCGACACTGGGAATCGAATCCAGGCCTCCTGGGTGAGAGCCAGGTATTCTAGCCACTAGACCATGCCGCTTTTTTTTCTTTATTACCTGTCTTCGGCTCACGTAAACAATACACATTAACAGATAATTACACAACACAATCCAACACATTGTAAAAACCGTGGCTCAAATGATGTGGCCACGCATCTGTTAAAATGTTTTTATCGTCGATAGTAATTCGACGCGCGGTAGCCACTCTGGGGTGAATTCCTGCAACTTTTGTTCATCCACGAAATTTCTTATATATTCTTTGAAGTACTGGGCGGGCGCTCGTGCATCTACATCAAAGTGCATGGCTGCCATCCTGGATTTCCAAATGCTATGAAGAGCCATAACCAATATCATATCATATGGGGCACCGTCGTCACTTTGAATTTGCAAATAGCGGATGCCATGTGCATCAATGGGGAAATCTTTTTTATCGTGCGCTGGAGCACGTCCCAAAGAAAGACAGCATCCTAGCAGTCAAGGAATACATGCTCAATTGTCTCCTCCTTTCTGCATATTATGCAATGCGTCCCCAAGGAACGTAAAACCCCTTTGCAGCCATCCAGGTTTTGACGGTCAGCGTACCGGTATGTAATCTAAAAAGAAATTCTTAGCACCTGGCGATATTTTCATCGCCTTGACGCGCTTTAGTACAGTGTGGCCATGGCATACATTGTAAAGGGACCGATACAAAGGCACTGGTAAAAACACATCACATAGGTACTTGTACAACTTTCTACGTCGGACTTGACTCAAGTATTCAATTGAAAACCACACTGACAGAAACCTACAAGAAAGTACAACTTCGCGGAGAAAGCCATAAACACCACCAGGTACGCTGCAGGTTGATACAACCATGTTAGGCAAGTGTTGCCCCAGGCGAAGTTGACAGACAGTGCGAAGGAATGGGCTGTCGACGTCTCTGAAGAAACAAAATCGATTGACTACCTGTCTGAAAAACAAATGCGACAAGCCCAGTCCTCCATTTCGCACTCGAAGGAATTAATTGGTCCAACTCAATCTTTCCCAAGACGATTCCCACACAAAGACAGCGAACACATGGTGGAATTTTCGGATGTTTACCCTTGAACAATGTAAGACTTGTAAGATATACCAAATTTTACTCTCTAAGAATATGTTGCAAATTGTGGCTTTAGAAAACATAGACCAATTCCAGCCACTCCACCTGTTCACTCCCTCCCGCAGGCCATCCACCTGGCTCATCAAGCACGAATCGCCGTCTTTGCAGCATTCGAGGGGGGCACCCAAGCATTTCACCGGTGTCGCAACAAACCCCATGCTGGCAAAACCGTCTGGGGCATCTGCCCAGTCACCGTGCCAAAAGCCAAGGCACTTTCCCCAGTCCACAGCGCTGCCACCTGCAGCACAGAAGCCAGCAACGCACCCGACAGCATCTGCCATGCCGTCAGAGTCCGCGCAAAAGATGGCAACATCGTCCGCATAAGCCACACAATTAATATTAGTCTATTGTTAAAATTTTGTTGTGTCTCGCATTACTGTACGTTAGCCGAGCGTTGCCCCTGTAATGGAGCCGTGACAACGGACACCAGACAGGTCTCGACCTAGAGGCGCTTCGCCCCTAAAAGCGACACATAGAAAGAAAATTTACTGTAATACTACTTAGTGTTTTGTTGGTGGCCTCCAAAGGGGACATCGTTAATGGTCGGCGCGCCTATAGCTCAGGGACCCGCTTGCTCTTGCCATGTTTCCAAAGTAACCTTGTCATCCTCTCCGGGTAACCTTGAGCTGGATATCGACGCACACGCAACACCGCCATTCAACGTATACCTATAACTTCAGCCGTGTAAACATGAGCATGCAAACGATGGCGAAGTAAAAAGGCATCGCTCCATACGTTTACAACGACCCATGCCCCATTACTTGCACGTATGCCTATATACCATGGAATTAAAAACGCTAAAATGCAAAAAATAAAACAGTGTTTCAGATCGCCTGCACTTCTTCGAAGACACGAACCGAAGTACCTGTAAGTTGGAACGTGAACGTAGATGCGAATGCCTTTGTATACATAATAAGAGGGCTTAGTCACCAGTAGATAACGCGAATGAATTAGAATTATCCTTCGCCATTATAAAATTAGCCAGCGCACCTTTAGAAAAGGTTATTAGTTTTCGCTCAAGCGTGTATCGCCACCGTTACCACCTGCAGATTAATATCAACTCCGTCGACGCAAGTTGCGTTGTTATACCAGATGCTGACCGCTGAACCATGTTTCAACTTTGTCACGTTCATGTCTTTGGACACCGATGTAACAAAGGTGAATAGTGGGTAAGATTGTATACCAATCGAAAAAGAAAAAAAAGATGGGGGGGGGGATGGGGGTGCTGAATGAGTGGCCGTAAGAACTGCTAGATGATGGAGCTGACTGGAGCCGCTTTGCAAGCGGGGCGAAATTTTCAGCGCGCCATTATTATTATTACCACGTTAAACCCGCAACAAAGAACACGTTCCCTGCAAGCCGTTTCTGTGCATAGAATCGATGGGAGTCAGGCAGAGACAGTCAAGGTCGCGTAATAAGAAAAGAAAAAAAAAAACGTCGGACGCGACGTTAAAGGAAAGCAAGAAGGCGAGACAAGATATTGGAAGAAAAAAAATGTTGGGAGTTCTTGCAACACCTGCCGCATATTCCAGGTTCGGCGCATATGCAACGCCTGTTGCTCACGTCTTCCTTTTAGCAGTGCACGGTGCTAAAAAAAGCAAAAAATATGAAGTTAGGGTCAGCCTGAGCGAGCTCGCGAAAGCGGCGAGAAACGTTAAGGTTGCCACCAGCGAAGTCCACGGCCGATTGCAACGACCATTCGCAACGTCACAGTGGCCGCTCATTCTGCGCGGTCGAGCGGAATTCCCACATCTGTTACGAATATAACTATGTAGCTAGCTAGTCACGGTATAACTCGTTATTGTGCGCAGCTTCCGTATGCGATATTACTAATTGCGATGTGCAAAGCGATACGTCAAGCTGTTCTTGCTGGCCGGAAGGCGCACACTGCGCTATTTATCGAACTTGCCGCCCGAGTGGTATATTAAATGTCGTCGTCTTGAAGCGTGAAAGACGAATCTTGGTACCGGCGAGTGAGCGTGTACACGGTGCCAGCTTTTTTAATTGCAACTTCACGGCGCTTAGTGCATAAACGCGGCAGTTATCTCGACTCATTGAACAGCGACCGTATAGTTGCACGTAATTGAGTGCGTGCATGCACAGTGTATGTATGTTCTCCCGAGGCCTCGCTGCGTGAATTTATACTAGGTGTGCACGCTGCAAAATGTAGGATTCAAACGGCTTCCTATCACTGGTGGTGCCATCTGATGTGATCATGATGAATCATTTGGTTAGGCAGAGACCGATTGAAGTGAACTTCTGGCACAGTTCTCGGAATTCATTTCTTCTACGAGTGCATTGGGTGCTTTCCATGCACAGCCGTAAGCAGCGCCTAATGACTTCTTAATTATCGAAAGCTACTGCGAAGCACGTCGCTAAAGCATGAATAGACTCTATATCGTATGTATATATATTGCACAACCTGATGGCTTGTGGTGCCTCACTCTCTCTCCGTTATTTTACATTTCCTTGCTATTTAAAAGTGTATTCTATATAGACATGATATAGAAGGCAGCTGCGAGACCGCTTCTCTTTCCTTGCCTGTGGTGTTGAGATATTTAAATTACTTATCATTAGCGTAAAAGTAGACACCTACTTATTATTGTGCGCGTGAGTAAACTAAATTATGTTGATAATGCAGCCCGAATCCACGTTTAATATGATATCTGTCTGTGCTGTAATTATTGAGAAGTGTCAACGTGCACTAAAGCCACCGCTTAATGTCACTGTCCCTTATCGTCGTCCCTGCCTCGGTCACGCATATCTTGTCGAAGAAACAAAGTACTGTGTGAATAGTATAGATCATTATGGACCCGTAGCGAGGAAGGGGGGAGGGGGTTGGCCTAGCCTCCCCCTTCTCTCTAAATTTAAATGGTGGGATTTATTTTACTGGGGATAAATAATTAAATTGTTTTTTTTTTCAATAAATGTGCCTCCTCCCACCCCGAAAAAAATTCCTGGCTGCGTGCTTCTGTGTTCTGATACGACAGTTGTTATGCGCAACCTCTGTAGAAGCTTTCTGATTGATTGATTGATATGTGGGGTTTAACGTCTCAAAACCACCATATATGATTATGAAAGACGCCGTAGTGGAGGGCTCCGGACATTTCGACCACCTGGGGTTCTTTAACTCTATTTAATTGTTTTTGGCATGAAATTCATACGTACTGGGGGATAATCTTCTGCTTAAAATATTATATCGCACCCGTTGATATCGCATTATTCTTGAACAAGTTACCACCATCGCCACTGCCACTACAGCTAACTTCACTACTATAATCATCATCATCGCGTCGTTGCCATATCAAAGTAATCGAATTGAAGCCGGAAGAGGAACTGGCTTATGGCAGTAATTCTCTCTTTTTTTACCTTCCATATCACTAGCTGTGGTCTTATCATTTCTAGTTTATTTTTTTGCCGAAATTTCTGGACGCCGTCACATTCGCTCAAACGGCCTCATGCAGGCAACCACATAATTAATACCTCACGCTAGAAGCTTAAGTAAACGCCACCTATACGCTATCAACCGTTTGTTACCTCTTTTACGCCAATGGCATATACTGCGGTTTCTTTCCACTTTCCTTCATTGCATTATTGATCGCTCACCCGAAAAAAACAGGAGCCCTTAATTGAACACATCGAGTCGAGCTTTCCTAAATCCTGGTAATACTTTCCTGGCTTTATATCACCGATCGATGAGCAAGCAGCCGTTATGACGTTGAGAGGGTGAGTATAATGTAGATAGCGCCAATATCAGGTGCGTGAGATCTCCGCCCATATAGAGCCAACAGTCAACCGACCAACGACAAGGTCTTTAACGATCTGGAACACCCAAGTAGCCGCGGCGCAATCCGTAATCGTCACGGCGAAGCGGCAACATGCGTCGAGAAAGCTCGCTCCCATCAAGAACGATTGAGGAAGTAATATAACACGGGTAATTGATTTGGGCCCACGAAGTCCTTGCGTATACTGCGCGCCTCCCAGCACACACACTCATGAACTCGGGAGACTGGCTTGGAAGTAGCGGCCGCGTGCCATATGATACGCAAACCAATAAAAGAACCTCGAAATGGGGACGCTTGAGGGATTGCTTTCAGATAGTGCAGATTGTGCGGCGCTCGAATATATAGGACAAAGAAAATAATTAAAAAAAAGGTGTGGTTACGGGTAAAGAGGAGTCAGAATGCAGAGTGCTGTGAGTTTTTATTCGTGGGGTGTGCAAAGCTGGGAAGACGGCCAAGAAGTCACGCAATACGTGAGACGCATTCGAAAACTCTACTGCGAGTGTACTTTGCGACCGATGCTAGAACGGACGAGTAAAAAAGCTTAGTCAAACTCTTTTTTTCGCGACTTGAGAACTGCCATTGGTCTGCGTGCGCCACACTATTCTACTTACAGAACAGTTATACAATATGTTGCTGGTAATCTCAAGTGTTTCTCCAAGCATTTATTTCGTAGTAGTCAATTTATTCATACCTAATTTAATGCACATGCGAGCAGAACAGGTAACTACGCATAACAATCGCGACACCTGACTATGAGATGAGCGCCGTCTCAGTCAGCCTGTTCACCAACGCGACGCAATAAGTAAACGTCAAACGAGCTCGACTTCAATAAAAAAAAGTTACCACCGACATATTTCGCTTTCAAAGCTTTGTAAGCGCTGCATTACAGTAGAGTTCATTTGCGAACGAACGATTGAGTATTTTGCTGGGCTGTTGCCGCTGAGCGCGTAGTTTTAGTGACATATATGGGATACCCCTTGCACACGGTGAACATAAATACACGCTATATACGGTGCAACTACGAATTCAAAAACAGCTGAGCGCTATACCACAGATAGAAACACGTAGAAATAAGCACGTTAGTTGGTGACCTGCGTTAATATGTAAGTGTAAAATAATTGAAAGACGTGACGACGAAGGCCACGTCGCTTATTATTCAGAAGAAACGCAGAATAGTGACAGCACGTACAGTCCGTTGTTTGCCACTTGAAATGAAAAATAGATTCATTTTCGATGGAGGCGAAAATGCTGTAGGCCCGTGCGCTCAGATTTGGGTGCACGTTAAAGAACCCTACGTGGCCGAAATTTCCAGAGGATCCCACTTCAGCGCCTCTCATAATCATTAGTGGTTTTGGGACGTCAAACCCCACATATCAGTTATCATGAAATGAAAATATTATTTCGCAATCAAAGCATACGCTTCCCTTTCATGGTCAGTCGTAGGTGTGGCCGTGCTGACGTGTGCTAGAAATTTGCAGCATACGCCTTGCGTTGCCATGGAGAAAAAAACTCCCAAGCATTTCCCCGAGGGTGAACATGGTTAAGTGCGAATACACGGGGTGATGCTATGAGGGGTATTTATTAATTCGCACTATTATATTTAATAATCACACTATGGTGCCTTTATGGTGTGATGGTTTCTGGGAATCGCAATTTGATCACACGGGGGAGTTTACGTTAACTCACTGGCGAATGCCAACGGATTTTAACTTTACTCCCCCTCACGACCCGCTCTCGACCAACACCGACTAAATTCCAAGGCCGAAAGGCTGCCGCAGTGACGTCAGAGGGTGGAGGCCCAGTTACGCCGCGAACGCTGCGGAAAGCCGGTGTTTCGTTCGCGTTTTAGGAGAACCAACGCTCCCGCTCTCGCAGCTGGTGCGGCTTGATTGGGCCGAATAAAAGATGTGGAAAAAAAAGTCTTACTGAGCATGCTCAGTTGGGCAACTGGGCCTCCAACCTCCGACGTCACTGCGGCAGCCTTTCGGCCTTGGAATTTAGTCGGTGTTGTCTCGACGGGAGACTGAGAGAGAAGGCGGGCGCGCGAGAGAGAGGGGTGCGCGCGCAGCTGGTGTTGGTATAAGGCGCGTTACTGACACCGATATCAGCGTCGCGTCCGTGGCTTATTCGGTAGAGCGTCGCGCTGCGGCCCGCCAAGTCCTCTTTCTTTTAAAGATAGAGAGAAGACTGCGGACGCCGCCGACGGCGGTGGATGGTTCGGGGTCGCTTATAAAGTGTATTCACACTTAAAAGAGCGAAACCGATGCCGAATTAGTGACGCAGCAGGCGGCCGGGGAGCCGGCGAACCGGAAGCCGGTGCAGACCGCGTGCGTCCCATCAGCCTTTGCGAGTTTGCGCCTCGCCTATTTATGCGATGAACGTGATCGTGGACGAATCGAATCAGTCACGTGACGTGTGACGTAACTCGGATCGCTCCGCAACCAGCATTCACACGAAAGGGGAGAATTAACGCTATATACAAGCGAGGATCTTGGCATTGCTCCCCGAGGATACCAATCGTGATTTGGGCTCCCGTCGTTTCGCGAATTGCTCCGCGCGGACTGACGCAGGGACGGTATAAGCGTATGGTGACGTAGTACGAGATCCCTGGGATCGAAATGCGATTTCGTCCGTCATGTGAATGCAGCTCAAGACGGCGGGTTCTTGGATTCATTCTCGGGAGATATCTTCCGCTCCAACAATTTTCTAAATCCTCGTTTAATTGCCCAGCATGGCTGGACGTCGAAAAAGGAATGTACATTTCTATACACTTTATGTCCTTCAATTTTCTCTATATGGGGCAACACTCGGGTAACGGTATGATTGTTCACATATACCATACCCAGAGCTTCGCCCATTCGTCCTGATTCATTTCGTAGGGTTTGCGTGTGTTTTTTTTATCTGCAGGGACGATTTCCCTTAATTTCTTACTATTTGCATATGAGGATAGCTTTACTGGTTAGTTTTTCACTTTATCTTCATCAGGAACAGCTATAGTACTGTGACGTTCTGACGATAGAGTTCGTTATAGTACTCTCAATTGCCCATATTTTGTCTAAATATATATGTGTGGACTACTTCTGTTCATTTTAACTGATAACTACATAGTAGTCAATAAATGAAAAATAATATCCCCTATGCCTTGCTTGCCTTAACTGTCGGTCAGATTCATTATTTATTCTTTTCCTGCATGTTTCGGGTGTCTTTTTAAACATTTACAGACAACTTATACCGATTTCGAATCATAGAGCACATAGCATTCCAGATTGTATACTTTTTTTTTCTGAACACAGGCAGGACACGCGCGTATGTGCATGCGGTGACGGGAATACTGAGTTCCTGTTAACGCAAATATAACTCGTGATGTGCGGATGGTTCGCCGAAAGGCTGACTTTCGTGTGGTGCCTCTCTTATTTAAAAATTAGGATTAGTAATTCTACCGCTATAAGGACAACTCCGTCTGTAGCCGCTACGATGCACTTGAATGTAATTTCAGCGCTTGAATTCGTATTGCTCACGGCTGTTCGTGTCGACCGTTTTATGCGTCGATTGAAACTAAATCTCTGCACTTGTCCGTGGTACAAAACATCTTAATGTTCAAGAAAATTTTCCCTTTGAGATACAAACCCTCCTGAAGCACCCTATAACAAAATACTGACACGCATATATATAGTTCAAGCTCTATTATTTACGAGAATACTGAAGTTCGGTGGCACACCGGTTATGTCAAGCTGATAACCATTCCTGTTTCTTCTCTCTTTCGTTTTCCTTTCTTCCTAAGCTCGGCTTTTATTCTCGGCAAAGACTTACTTTGTTCACTTCCTTTTTTTTTCAAAACGGCAGTAAAAATAGGTAGCATTGAGCGACAAGCCTGTCATTGAACTTGGCGCCTCAAACGTCAGAACGGGCCGGCTTCAAGGCGAAGTAAGCAAGGCTTATAGAATTCACGCATGCCCCATAAACAAACATATTCCCACCTCCATAAGAATACATACATATACTTTAAAGAAAACGTTCGATATCAAGCGCACCACGCTCGCAGGGTGTCAACCAAAACTGACGTCCCTCGTCCGGGCTTTCTTGGTTGTTTACTTCAAATTCGTCGACAAAGTCCATGGCTTGCGAGAACTCTTTTTTTTTTCCTGTTTCGCTTATATGCTTTAACTCCTGGCACTTTCCTCCAAAGAGCGTCTAGACTTTAAAATGCAGTCAAAATTTCTCAGAACACAGGCGTATCGGCGTCCGGTCCGTTAAGAGCCCCGCGCTTCGACAAAACCAGTCACGCAAGCTGGCGTCCTGCACTTTTTGTTCATGAATTTAACAAGTATATATGCAGAAAGAATAGAGAATGCGTATAGTTCCTGCAATATCAAAGCGGGCGAAAAAAAATGAACAGCCCGAGTGCTGACGAGAAAGAACGACAAAATGTGGCGGTTTGGCCGAGTGGGAAAGTGAGGGAGAGAGGCAAACTCTCGCACCGCGTGAGTGAGTGTGTGGGTATATATGTGTGCATGTGTGAATGTTTACCCCTGCCGTATATACCGCCATATTTACGCACAGTTTTTCATTTATTTATTTAAAGGAAATTCCTGTGTTTGCTTGGCTCGCTTGCAGGGCCGCTTCCTTCCGCAGTGCGGGTCCCCAGGCGGCCAATGGTTGGATTTAATGTGATGCCCATGTTGCGGTCTGACGTATTTTCGGGGACGTGGCGGCAAACGACCCGAGAGAGCGTCGAAGTCTCTCGCGTTGGAAGCTCCGATATACGTGAAAAGTATACAGCGGCTATAGACGCACGACGCATAAGCTGACAAAAGTACAAAAAAATGAAGAAATTTTGAGCCAAGAAAGGCGCGGGCTGCTATGGATATGTTGTGGAGGTGAAAGGAGCCACGGAGCGGGCTCCGATTTTCCTCCATTGCTGAACCCAGGGTTTTCACTGCGGGCGAACAATATCCTACTGAGAACACCGATCATTCAGACGCTAAAACAGTACTTTATCTGTAATTGTGTGGAAAGGGTGCAGTCTCTGCAGCATTATAATTAAACGTCAGCACACAGTGTGTAAAGTCGGAATCAATAATGCTGCTGTCCGCCGTATTAAGATTATCATACATATTTGAAAACATATATCCTAGAACATTTTCGTTCCACAAACGTGTATAAAGGGTCCTCCTATACTGATCGTGTTACAAGCATGTTGTATAGCCTCAGATATGCGTGTACACTCGGATCAGGCAAGCCTAGGCTGGGAACAATGAGAGTGACTCACGGACGAGTATTTCACCTCTGAACCGTCACCACAGACGAATCAGTGACGTGTATCTTTATCACTCGATAACATTCTCAGCTACTCGGAGCTTTAGGACAGCGCTCAAGGGGCGCGAAGTATAGTTAATGCTTCATTTATCTGTCACAAAAGGCAAAACTATTCACCCTGTGCCATGCATGATGCCTCATGCATGCATGATGCCTCGTGGTGTCAATGGAATCACAACATTATTGTATCGCGGACGAAAAACCTGCTAATCATCCTTAGAGATATCAATCACCTTCGAAACGAATATAGAAATTATTGATGTATGCTGTATTCATTCACGGTAACTCCCAACAACACAGTTATTTTCGACGTCTTGGTGTTATTGCGTTAGGTATACTATAAATAAGAGGCATGCTGCACAACATCGTAGTCCCATGCGCTTCCCGCGTTGGCGTTGACAAGAGCAGTCTCCCACCACTGCCGTTGAGTTACAAGCGACCTCTGGCTTCCCTGCTTGCTGTTAAGGTTGGTTAGCAGCCGACCCTGAAGGCAAAGTAAAACGAGACAGGCAGCGTTTAACCACGGAGGCAAATGTTTAGCTCTTCGCTGCCCCGCGAGCGCGTCTGCGCGCCCGAAGTTGCCTCTTTCTGCAACTCTGTGAACACAAGGTAATCCGTTTCCGCGCGTCCTGCGACGTCTCTTTCCGGCGTTCGTCGCGAGGGGCCGTCCACACGGACTTGAAAAGACGCCGCTCCAGCTGAGCTCGGGGCTCATACAGCCGCGCATCGCAATACACAAACAAGTATACCCCAAAAGGCCCTGGGAGTGGTATAGACTACGCAGAAGCAGCACACGCCAGTGCAGGAGGCTGATGCACAAACTCAAAGCAAGCCCAGCGCGCGCGGAAGGGGAGACGGTCGCGGCCGAGACGGATTGATGGAATACCTTGGGCCCCGACCGTGCGTCCTGAGCTGCCGCCGCACGTTTGCTCGAGGGCCGCCGCTGCTTGCGCCGCTTGGTGCCTGCTGCGGCTTCTCATGGCAGCGGCTGCAACGTTGCAGACAGGACGGCAAAAGAAACAAGGATCGCGAAAGGCGCGCCTTTTTTTTCCCGCGGACTTTTCAATCTTTTCAAAGTGGTCCGCGCTCATGGCTCCGCCGTGTGCGTGCGTGATTGTGGCGTGCTGGTTCGGCGTGGCCCGCTTGGCTTCGTGGACTTTTCTGAGGGCTATGGCGGACATGCTGCTGCGCAGATGTGGCGACGAGACGACCCCCCCCCCCTTCCCGGGCCCACGAGCCGTCGCCTACGTTCCGCCTTGAGGAGCCGACCCTGCGGCCTCGTGGAAGCATCCTCAAAGTGATAGAGAGACCTCTATAGCTATGGAAGAAGAAAAAGAAGATGGTCACTATATGCGCTCGAGCGCAGAAGCGTATGGCTGTCAGCGGCAAGTCCTCGCCGTCCTTTCCGAGTATAGGACGTGCAACGACGCTGAGAACGGACATTGGTTCCCTCTTTCAAGAGGCACCGAGATCGAGGCCGATTACAGTGCCCATGTCCCGTACTTACTATCTCTGTTTAGACGCACGCATTTGTATGAATATGTAAGCCACTGGATACGCCAGAGGGCAGATATATCAGCGTAGAAATGAGATCGGTTGTATGGCGAGGCTTTTCCCTTGATAGGGAGGATCCTCGTGCATCTGTCAGGCCGTACATTGCATCCGCTTGGTTCGACCATTTTTTAGTTCTTGGTGAAAGAAAACGTTCCATATAACGTCCGTTCGGCAAGTTCTCATTTCTTCATATGATTGCTTGTTTGCACCAGCATACAAACGCACATTCGTTCAAGAATTACGTACGTTCAAGATTTATTGGGCCCATAGCGGTATGGGGAAGTGATCCAGAGCCGGTGTCCTAGGACCTGCATGCATGTACAGTAGTGACATATATGGGATATAGTGACATATATGGGATTTAGTGCGTGGAAACAGAACTTTCAAATTAGTTTGCCTACCTTGTTGCAGTCTCTTTATTTTGGTCCCACCAGGTACAATAGCACGCATTTCCTATTCCACAATTGAGCGAAATGGAAATAACTGAAAGAGTTGTTGCCACCATTTCTGTAGACTATAGGTAATCGTTGCCTGAGTGCCATATGTATATTCTTTCTAAATACCTACAAGATACACTCGTGCAATTAATTTCTTCCTGTGACAATTTGGTGTTTATAGGCGCGTAGTATCGATCCTCGTACGTGACGCACATACTTCGACAAAATGAATACCTTGTCCATAAAATTAATAAATAGTTTCTTCCAGTGTTTTACTCCTGCGCGAGATTCCAGCAGACAAACGCCCACCAAAAGTTGTTGAGCTAATCATCCTGAGTGCCTCTATCCATCGCACCGGTCACTACTTCCTCCATCGACCAGTCGCTACGTTCTTGCGATTTTTTTTTCATCTAGTGCACGCTTCCTGGCCGTCCAGTGTATAACAAACATTCGCCATATTTTGTCCAATTACCTGTCCGACGGAAGGGCGATAATTGTTTCCCACACACCGCACGCTTGCCGCTCCGCATGCCCGTCAACACGGTGGCATCGACCACGTACCCATCTTTTATAATTACCCCGTGCGAAGCGTCTTGCGCATAAAGGACAACTTTTCTTTTCAATTACGGGGTCCACCCATTGGACAACTCTAAGGGCGCGGTGCGCGGGGCACGTCAGTCGGCCATGATGTGTGCCAACCGAGATTGCACTTCGTGCAGACGTGTCGCCGAGACTCCAAGCGCTGTGCCGCAGTGCAGCACTGGCGAAACTTCGGCACCGTATTTATTCGAATACTTGCCGACGGTCTCAAGAAAAAAAGAGGTGTCAGTTGGGGAATGATTAGGTCTAAGGCAAGCTTCGAGCTGCTTGTTATACGGACAGAACTGGACAAAAATCGTGCCTTGCTGAAATGATGTTGCTAAACTAACCTATAGTCTATGGCACGCCATTTTTAGATGCGGAAGCATCTTATACTCGCGCCTTGTAGTGCGCCGTCCGCGCCGTCCGCACCGCTTCTCGAACATTCGACAGCTGACGCGCGCGCATGCGCCGTCGCGCCGTCGTCCACCATCTGTGCCGCGCGCGCTTCTCCTTCGAGAACATTCGACAGCTGACAGCGCATGCGCCGTCGCGCCGTCGTCCACCATCTGTGCCGCGCGCGCTTCTCCTTCGAGAACATTCGACAGCTGACAGCGCATGCGCCGTCGCGCCGTCGCCATCTGTGCCGCGCGCGCGCTTCTCCTTCGAGAAGATTCTACAATTCTCCTGATTCTCCAGTGGACGCGCATGCGCCGTCGCGCTTCGAGAACATTCAACAGCTGACAGTGCATGCGCCGTCGCGCTGTATATATACTAAAGGTCGGCGCTCGCTCGCTCAGTTGCCGCTCGTCGGTTGGTTTGTACGGCGCGTCGACGTCCAAGGTCGCGGTGAAATGAATTCCAACGAATCCACAAACACAATGATCGACGTCCCTTCGACCAGCGCCGCCCTTTCGCATACGTGTGTACATGTTCACTCATTTAACAACCCCTCCTACAACCACGTTAACCAATTTAGCCATCGACCTAAGTAAGTCGCAATTTAACACCCCATTTCACAACCACGTTAACCAATTTAGCCATCGACCCAAGTAAGACGCACTTTAACACCCCGTTAACCAATTATATGCTCCGCATCCTCCTCAGTGTTCCCCCGAGGGAAGCTGCGGGCAATTTTTTTTCATTACATTTAATAGGTGCGATATTTACAGCAATTGTTTCTTATTTCGTTTGTTATTTTATACTTTAATTCATTTCAGCTCACATTTAGGGATGTCCAAGCGTCTAACGTGCAGTACCAGTCCAGTGGTCCGTATATGGATGACGGTACTGTAAAGTTTACAGTGGTGGGTAAAGTAGTACGTACTACGATGTCTACAGTGTCGGGCACGATGGTATACGCACAATGGTGGGGGCAGTGGTTGCACAGCGCGCGTAGAATCATATGTGCGTGGACGGGACTGCAAACAACACATGTAGCTCGCATTCGACGGCCGTCCTAGTTCTGTATATTACTTCGATCATGCTTGCATCTGAGAAAACGTTTACTTCAATTTCAGAGCCTACCGATTTCACGGCATTAGCCATATTGGATAGAAGGCTGCCTAGGTCCGGATATATGCGGTACATGTGTACGCTTCCCGAACTTTTGGTTCTCGAAAACGGCGTATAGTGTCGGCCGCTTGAAATCGTGACTTCGAAGCCCTTCGCGTTCTTCTCTCCATATGCCGTTGCTGCTGCAGCGCTGTGGTGGCGGGCCCCAAATTCCTGCTCATAGCATTTGGCATTGATGGATCGGCAGCGTGCGCTCTTAAGCGCTGTTGGTGTTGTTTGCCCTCTCGGAGCTCCCTTCCTTTTTTTTTTCGTCTTCCTACTTTTTTTTGTTTTCTCCTAAACATTAATTTGCGAAAAAGTTCCAGTCGCGACCGCGAACCACGTCCCCGAGTCATATTTGCGGCTGCCATAGCTTCTAAAAACAAAGAAGGTTGCTTTTTGTTGTTTTTGAAGTCCTGCGTCCTTCGCAACGGGTCCTGGACTATTAGTTCATATGCGTCTCCAGCTTCAAAAAAAAAAAAAATAGCGAGCTTCATATTGTAACATTCGTTTCAAGCATTGGCGCAGAAAGAAAGAGAGAGAGAAGCAATGCAGGAAATGTAGGGAGGTCAACTAGATTATGTCCAGTTTTCTACCCTAGAAACGGGGAGAGAAATAAGGAAAATGGAGGGAGAAAAAGAAAGAACGGAAAACAGAATGAGAGACACATTGCACACCACACAGGCAGTCTAAAGTTTCAGCGGCGGTCGCTCAATCCTGTTGTCTACAAGGGCTTGTGTGGCTTTGGCGCTGATGTACTGTGAGACCTTGCTCCATAGACGTGTGCTTAAGCAAAGGGCCTTTCATCCAAGCATGAACCACCAACTAGCCCAACTTCCGCTTCTAGTGCCTATCATCGGGTCTCCTGAAGGCACGCTGGAAAGTCCGATGACCTTGTTGAAATTGAGGACTGTGGTATAAGAGATGGTCAGTAGCCTCCACACAGTTGCCGCACTTGGACCAGTCACCCGTGCACCAATACGATAGATGAATGAGTTGGTAAGCGTGACACTGACCCACAGCCGACACACCATGCATTGTCGCGTCACGTCGCGAAATCTTGGATGACAGTGGTAGTTGGGGTAATGATTCAAGGTTCTGTGAACAACGAGCAGACTTCAGTGGGAAATTCCAGCTCGTAAGCGCGGTATTATGCGAGGTGTGACAAAGTCCTCTCGTGCATCGACGTGTGATAGGGGTGTTAACAGTATGGGCGCTTCATCATGGGCTCATCGGGTAACGTCATCGTCAAAGTAGTTACCACTGATAGCACAGTGACCAGGCAGCCGTCGTAAGACTATGTCGTATCCTTCACTAGAGACGCGTTGACTACTTTCATTGATTTCAGGCATCAATGTTCAGTCGCGCGCTTCAGGGATTACAATAAAGTTCTGCGCCCATCTAACCAACCAAATGATGCTAATTTCCACGTCATTGACATCACACGCAATAAAGAGCCGCCTTGGAAGCTGAATTTGCTATGTGAGAATATCTCATTAAACCGGCTATATTCAGCATCGGCGTAACATTATAGAAGTACACTGATCTGTTCCAAAGTATTCCCAGGTTCAATTACAATCACGATTTTCAATCTTTCCGTCCC
Organism: Rhipicephalus annulatus; assembly: GCA_013436015.1. Taxonomy (NCBI): domain Eukaryota; kingdom Metazoa; phylum Arthropoda; class Arachnida; order Ixodida; family Ixodidae; genus Rhipicephalus; species Rhipicephalus annulatus. Next base: position 274,856 of record WOVY01001118.1, on the reverse strand, counting down.
TCTGATTTTTTTCCTTGGGCCAACTGACAACGCTGCGGACACTCGCACTGCATTTTGTGCTGTACACAAACTTTTTAACGCAATCATGTTAGTATTTCAGAAGTCAGTTACCACCGTTACTCACTTGACACAAATTGCGAATCACCAGCTCATACACGCATTTCATGGGTAATGGTTACGGCACGGCCTCCGAGATTGCGGGCGCGTGCACCCGCCGCTTTCCCGCAATCTCCAAGTGCCCGCAATCTCGGAGGCCATGTTTATGGGCGTAGAGTGTCCTTTTTCTACGGTAGAGGGAACTTGACGCGCTGGTGTCAATGGGAGCTGCAACGCTTGGCGCTTCAGCAAGCATGAGAATTATGGGTAGTAGATGGATTCGCCTAATCTTCGTACTTTACGTTCGTTTTACTTCGCATGGCTCGAAGCTGTTCTGTCGCGAAACAACAATCAGCAATAGTTTATCAGTTAGACTTCACCACGTCAATCTTTTAATCTCACCAATTCAAACCGGGCCACTAAGTTCAAAACGGTTTGTTCTTTTATTCGAAACAAAACCGAAGCACTGCAACAAACAAAGCCAAAGGCGCGACTCGAGGCATGCAAGTACGAAGACTAGGCAAAACCATGTACTACTCACAATTTCCATGGTCGCTGAACAATGCCAACGCCAGAGTTCCCTTCTAATTAATTTTAGGAACCTCTTCAGTAAGGAGTACGTGCCACACGTGATTGATAGAAGGGGTTTCGTGGGTTAGGCGACAAGTATCTCACGCCATTCGTGTAAAGACCTGTCCATCGTATTCGCCTTTCACCAATGCTCTCCCATGCAAATTTCAGTATGGGTCAAGTTAAGATGACCACGGGAGCGCCCTGACGTATAGGCGACTAGATAGATAAATACGTATACACAAACGGTCGAAGTGTCTGTGGTTCGCTAAGAAATAGTTCGCATTTAGAAATCGCAGGAATCTTACGGCGGAGTGCCCTTACACCACTGCATTGGGGTGGTCGTCCATTACTATACACGCACGAAATCAAAGTCGTGAGATGCGTTATTTCTTGCACGTTTGCTCAGCAGTGATCATCATGCATCTGTGGGAAACGTGAGTATACGGAAATGTTCATACACGTTCGCCCCGTCGTAGGAAACGTGCTACCCTCCCGAAGGTCGCAGCGCACCATCGCAGCGGCATCTCAAGTTCGATGCGTGCTCCACGGATTTTACACTTCGCGGCTCACCGCAGCTCTCGTGCGGAGTCCTCCGCAATAAAGCACGCTCGTGCGCAGAAAGAGACCTCCCCCCCCCCCCCTTTTTTTTTTCCTTCTTATTGGTACGTGCATCTCTCGTTTCCTCTTCACAATTTTCTCAAGGCACTCGTTTCCTCTGCGTGGCTGCTCATCAGCATATTCCCTCGAGTCCACGGATTCTTTTTCTTCCTCTCCCGCGAGACGCCCTACGCCGCCGCACGCCACGGAGGTCGAGTCTGCGTGGCGAAGGACTCCTTGCGTGCATCGGCACCGAGGGGCAGGACGGCTGGTTGGGTTCGGCAAGAAGATGAGGACGAAGCTGGGAGGCTAAGATAAAAGGGTATATACAAGCGCGAACCTCGGTACGTGAAGCGAACGTGCCGCTTGGCCGAAGACGGAAACTTCTGGCGAATGAGTCCCCCCCTCTTTATGCAGACTTCTTCGCTGCGCTTGAAGAGGAGGAGGCGACGCTGGAAGCGTCGTGTCTTCAAGAGCCGTGCGCGACTCCGACCGATGAAGTCCTCCCCTCTTTCTCCCACACGACCCCCTCCGCCACGTCCGCACTTAATAATACACCAGCCCAACTCAGCACGGCACGCTGTGGCCGAAGAAGAACGCGCGCAAGCAGGCCGCAAGAGGGAAAAAAAAATATTTTTTTGCTCGTTTCATTCTCATCTTGGCCGCGTGCTGTTTCTCACAGCCGTTTTTTTCGTTGGCTGCTTGGCTCGCGGGATGGGCCGCTTCTCTCCCCCGCTTTCTCCTTCCTTTCTTTCCCGGGCGGCAGCCATGTATTTATATGCGCGCCGATGACCGTGCGTGCGCGCGTATATATGCGCGCCTGCAGAGAGAATGGGTGTACGACCGAGTGGCGCGGCGCGAGACGAAACGAGAGAAGGATATAATTATCCCCCAGAGTTAGCCGTCAAGAAGGGGCGACATGACAGAGATTAATGGGACACCTCGGCCGCTTCGTCCTCTACCCTCGCCCCTTCCTCCTCCGCTTTGACGTCCCTTCCGCGGACGCCTCCCTCTCGGAGAGCCTCTTCCCGCCGTCGCAGCATCGTCTTCGGGCGCCTTGCTCCTTTTCGGCCGCCCTGACCCCTCCCTCCGGTTCCAGGGCTATAAACCTCGCCGCCACCCCCCGCGAGCCGCGGCCCCCCTTAGCGGAGAAGGGAAGAGGAGCGGCACTCTCTTTTTAAGGAGGACCGTGCACCGTGCCGTGCTATGCCTGGATGCGAAGAGCCCGCCGGAGTGTCTTGGCCTTCGTTGCGTGCACCTCGGCGGGCAACATATGCGCTCACGCGCCGGAAGACGAGGGCCAAGGCTCTCCAAGGGGACGCGAGCCCCCGCCCAAGAACCAAGAGGAGAGAGAGGCGCGGTTCTGCTGTTTTCTCTTAGTACTAAAAGTAGAGCAGAGTAGAGAAGACTCTGGACACTCTGGTTCGTACCCACACTGCGGGGGTTGCCCCGAACTGGTTAGTTTTTAAAGAACTATCCGGAAATAAAATCAAACTTTTAATAATTAAGCCAGCAGATGTATAGATGAATGAAAATTTAGAATAGCATAAAATTAGAGCAGCTATTTAAAGAAATAAATCCGATAATCGGGAGAAAAAATAACAAATTTGGAAAAGTAGATTTTATAACTGGAATCTTTTTCAACCCTTAAAAAAATCCTGTAATGCATCACCAATCTTTCCGTCCCTGCGGCCAAGAGACAAAGCCCCGAAAGTACCACCGATTTATACGACTTCTTCGTCTTCAGCTACGCAGCCATATGAAAAAGAATTTCGAAATAATATTCAGAACCTTCAGAATTACTTTGAACTCTTGAGATATTCTTTCCTTTGGGGTATCTCTTCGGTGTTACAGCAACAGGAACGTCCTCTTAGGCACACGCGAAATTCTTGGGGAGGCAAAATATTATCCGCAATCAATGTTCGGTGCTTCGAAATTCGTCTCAATGCAGTTTATTGCTTAGAATAGTATTCTATTATCCCTATCTTTATTGCTGCACAAACGATTATTTCTTTCCATTTCATATATACCATAGACGACCGATTTAGCCTTCATCCTTCGCCTGAATTGATTTCAAAATTCGCTTCTTAATTAACCGCCTGTTTCATGGCCGATCCCCCCAGGTTGACAGGAGCCCAGCACCGAGGCACAATCAAGCAAGCAAGCAAGTAAGCAAGCAAGCAAGCCACTCGCAGATCCAGCTGTAGTGAGCACCACGTTGATGTTGAGTGAAGAAGACCTGCAGAGGTGCAAGGATGGCGTGGAGCACGTCGTTGAACCGGATCATGCGGCGGATGGCCGAAGAGCGCATGCATCAAACAGCACCGCGGCCGTGGGCGATGATGCTTCGCTTCTCGTAATGAGCGATCACCGGTGCTCTCGCTGCCAGACGCGAAAACGCAATAAATACGCACTCGGCGGACCTCCAAGAGTACTGCATGGCAGCGTGACGAGAGAGAGAGAGAGATGCATGGACGCAAAAAAAAAATGGAATGGTTCCTTTTGGTATGCGTCCTGCTGCATGCATAACTCAAGTTATCCGGCGTTTCATATACATACATGACGCGTACAAGTTATTGGCAACATAGTGTTCGTGATGCACTCACTCTTGTACAAGTGCGTGCTGCTTATAGCACGACCTCTCTCGACCTCTATGGCCGCACTTATGCAAAAGGAAACTTATCATACACCCCTTAATTCCTATGAATTTCTCAAAAGGGAAGCTTTTTAGTTCATGAAAAGTTCATCCCGGTCACAGAAATAGAACCATGAATGACGTCGGTCCGAGATTTCATTTCCTGTGCTAGACGAATGAGCACTATAAGGCATACGGGAATGTACACGGGGATATAAAACGAGATGACGTATTCCTTCAGTACGCATATATGTCCCTCATTCATATATTATTTTTAGGTGATCATTCAAGTGTCATTTAGCGTAGCTGCCGAACACATCTGCCCAACTCTTACCGCTTATGCATCACGAGCAGTTCTGAAGGACTCGTGCAAGTCGCAATGTATCGCAACTTGCGAGTCCATATTCCGGGATGAGAAACAGAAAGGTCAGAACATGGAGTTCTCGCTTTCTTCGTCCATGTATGGACGAAAGCAAAGCAGACGACAGGCGTGACCATGATATGCACACGCACGCCAGAGCTCTCTCTCTCTCTCCCCCTCTCTCTCTCCCCCTCTCTCTCTCTCTCTGAATGCATGAAAATGTAACGACGGAAGGTGATGGGCAATTCACTTCCACAAAAGACATCCTGTTCTTTGCATGCGCTTGTGTTATACACGGGTACGCGAGCGGGCATAGTATATATCTTGGCCGACAGCGGTACACAGCTTGCATGGAAGGAAGACGAATGTGAGGAACACGCGCGCCGTTTCGCTGACTCGCTCACAAGAGTATCGCGTTACATGCATATGCGGCCACCTCGGAAGAAAGTGTGTGTACATATATATATATATATATATATATATATATATATATATATATACATGTGTGTGTATGTATGTATGTATATATGTATGTATGTGAAGGACAGAACCTGTACGCGATTAGCTTTAGCACGTACAGATATGACGCCTACCACAGCTCAATTCTGCTTGGCGGTCAATGAGAGGAGTTTTCAAGTTGAGCCATTGATAATACCGTACGTTCGTTCTATGTCTATATAGCTCGAAGTAGACATTCTTTAAACGACATAGGCACGATTGCCGTGCTAGCTGAAATTGTTATGAAGTGTCGTACTGCTGGGCTCAAAGTTACGGGCTCGTTTCCCGAAGGTGGTGATCAATGATCGCACTCTGATGGAGGTGCATTTCGGTGACGTTCGTGTGCAGCGCTGTGGGTGTATTGCTCAATAACCCTCAGATGGTCAAACTTTAAACCACGCAGAGCGTTATACTCCCCGACAAGCTAATTCTGCAACACTGCCTTTCTTAAAATTTGTTACTTCGTCACGGGAAGTTCCTGTGACGTAATACAGCAGCCGTGATTCCTGCGTGCACGGCACAGTGTTTTGATATTGTCACTGAAATTTAGCAGCGAATATACCGAAATGTACCCGAGATTTCTTCAGGATTTGTAAAAATGGATGTGCCCTGTAAGGAACTATTTTATGACTGTTCCACATGAAGAACTGCCCTCAGGCTTCCGATTGAAAACAAGTAAGAATTACTTCGTTAGTTTGTCACTCTTTAATCTAATTTTTGATGCACCAAGGTATTTACGTCTCAACAAGGAATTTATCTGTGAAGACGAAAGCGTCTGCTCTGGAATGTCACATTATCTAAAAAATTTTTAAAAAATCAATAGTTTTGAAAAAAAAGAAAAAAAAAGCCTGTACATATATAACTCACACTGTGCCTCTCGAGAATCGCAGGAACTCTTGGTAGCATTTCCCATTGCTGGCGCACAGCTAAGGCACGGTGCACACTTATTTTCTTCACCATATAGTTGCTGTCATTCAATGGCCTTGACGCACCCAGAATGGTAGGTCCAATTTTCGTATGCTGAACAGTCACCGTTGGAATTGTTCACTATACGCTACTATATCCTCTATATATATGCTACAACAATGAAGAGTGGGTACACTAGCCGGAGTTCGTGCTTGTGCATGGGCTTGCACCGTCCTTGTCATGATACGTCCTAATAGCAATCTCAATTATATAGCAACCAAAAGGTTTATAATAATAAACAACTTAAGTAAGCCAATGTCTAGGTGTGCGTGCATGACGACCGCCGAATCAGAGCGCTTAATATCGCGATAACTCGTTGAAAACTATTCCTTTGCAAACTCGCCATACTGAAACCAGTTTGAACGACAAGGACAAATTTAAGGCGAACATTCACGTATTCGATGCCGGCTGAACAAGCGTACACTGGTATTTGTTGTTGATAATGCAATAATGGCGTAGCGTCCGGCATTTTGCTCTTTCCAGAACTCCATGACAAACAAAGCTTTCCTGCACTGCCATTTTGCAAAAAGTGAAAGCCCCTGTGATTGCGAACTATTTCCCACAGAGAAATCGTAATAAATTCTTACTGAAGCACTGTGGTCAGTTCAGTCCATCATACGCGACGCGATCGTCTGCATTTTTCACGCCAAAACGGTGGAATTCAAAGTGTTTCAAAGCACTTTGCAAGTCCCTCAGGCCCTGTTCTTACTTTTGCTTTAAGTCACGCGGGTAACATGCTGATTAAAGTAAGTGTTTTAGTACATAAATATTTGCTGCCACAATGAAGCTACCGTAACTACAATGAGTGCTCCCCCCGCCCCCGAAAATAAAATAAAAGAAGGAGGCAAATAATTATAATTTTCTTACGGGCTCACTTTGTAAATTTACCGAATAAAACTATGAACCCATTAATTGCCAACGATGTACTCATACGCTTACGCAAATAAGCTATCGAGCTCTTACTGTGACTTGTGCTACACGACGTCCAGCGTGGTATACTCTTTCCGAGACCATTATAGGGCTCGAATCGATCGAGATTACCCTGAAAGGCGAACGTTCTTGGGAAATGAATGGACGTGTCTCTTCATCAGTGCGGGGTATGCTGAAGCGAACGGTCCTCCGGTTAACTTCCGCAGCATTTTCTCTGTTAAGTGAAATTCACCGGCGATTACGATACTACCTGATGCGAATCGGTCAAACGGGGCGCTGCCTTAATGCTGAGGCTAAAAGAGCACCATTATAATGTTCACAAAACAATCCAAGGCCACATTGGAATTCACTGCCGCGATTGTGGATGTTCCCCCATGTTTGATCAATGTGAAGTGGTAAAAAAGCACCCGTCACAATTAACTCGGGAAATTATAGAAGCGCATTGTATAGCAAGAGCTAGCAGCACGTGTATTAGCGCCCCTTCTTTGGTTTTATCTGAACATAAAGTGGCCTTCCTTAATCAGGATAACCGCCTATGAATCTGTGATATGTGACGTGCGATGTTGTGTGTAATCTTGTCGTTGCGTTAGGATGGTTCTGTATGCTTGCACCGGTCTATATATTTGATGCAGTTTGACAATAAAGCTCAGTTGGAAGTTAGCGCTCTGTCCTCATGTGTCGGTCTGCTCGGCCGTTTCTTCTTCCCCGTAATGCGCTATACCAGTTCAAGCACCACAGTGTAGTCGCAAACGTGTAGGGTTGGCCTTCTCTTGTAATCAGTGTTCAACGTCTGTGGGAACAGTGTCAAGACTGTATAATACGCACTACCAGTAATGTTTCAGACCCACCTCTGTGAACATTTTGGACCCTATCAGTACAGTTTAACTGACGCCACATCACCAAGTCACGCGTTACGAGCAGCTTCTTATTTTTCGTTTTGTTTTTATCGCAAGCTACAAGCTCGTTTTTTACCGTCGTCCGCTTAGTTTCTATTTTTTTTTCTTTTTTTGGCATATTCGAGCCTTGCACACATCACACTCACAAAAAAATTAGAAAAAACAACGGCGCTGGCTGATGGGGAGGATCCTCCGTCTCCAAAAGCCACGACGAGCGTCGAGCACGTCCGTCCGTCCAGACGTGGACGTGCCACGGGCATCGGAAAACTGACCATGCATGCATGCACAGACTTCGACTCGAGACAATTATCGCACTTCCAGTCTCGCAGGCAGCCTTCCCCTGTCCTAACGTCCGCGTACACAGACAGTGCGGGGCCTCAGAGCGGGTCATGCCGGGGGCCAAGAGGCTCGCGAAGGCGCGCGTATAGCGCGTGTGCCACTGCAGCGGCCGCACCTCGATCCCTTCGGGTAGCAGGCCGAGACTTCTTGCTTTTCTGTCGTCTACATTCTCATATCTTTTCTGTATCTTCTTGGTTCTGCAGGCTGCTTCAGATAAAGGAGCTCACGCTGCTGGCCGTCCCGATACGGTAAAAAGGCGAGTCGAAACGCGACGGCATGCATTCCGGACCAGCGCGCGCACACACACACACACACACACGTCACGCTCCTCAGCGGGTGGTCTCTCTAAGACGACGCACAGGACGAGACACACCTGAGCCCCGAGACTCGGTGACACGCGGGTCTGACTTCTCCCCTCCGCGCAGCATCATCCCAGTTGTCGCCATGGCGTCCACGCTGGTATGCAGAATGGGCGCGCACGCGAACTTGAATGAACTTCCACGCACTCTTTTTTTTTCTTTTGTTATACCTCCGTACGTTCTTCCTCTTCTTGAGACTCGTCGATGTGGCTTTTCCGATGGTGCTTCTCCGCCGATGCCTTCTGTCCGATTTCGTGTTTTCTGGAACTCGAGACCAGCGAACCCTCCGAGAAACGGGATTGTGTTCAGCCGGACGCAATTCCGTGGTTTTCCCGACGTCAGTGGTCGCTGAAGCAAATAATGTCGTCGGGCGTACGGATTTCTTCGTATAAGAAAGAGCTAAGAGTGCACGCCCAGCGCTGTGTGAAAAATCCCTTGGTAACCATTAATTGAACGCAATCTTGCGATAAAACGAATTCAATCATAAAGTATTGTGAACGTCTCCTGAAGGTCGGCAACGTTGTAAAGCAAAATCACATTTAAAAAATTCACTTAACTATACATATAGTAAAGATAGGACCTGTCACATAGCTCGGTGCCTGAACACACAATTAACTCACAAAAACATTGTATAAACAATCATGAGTGTCTGTAATACTTCAGTCAGGCTTTTGCTGCGATTCCCAATCAAGCTGTCATCTAGTTCGTGCTTTTCGACTTAAAGCATCAACTCTTTCGAAAAACCTTAAACAGATTTTTCCCGCTATGATGCAGTGAAATGCGATTGGACTGTCATGTATCAACCTCGGGAAGTGCATCAAGTGTTCATCCCACGTCTTACTGCCTTTTTTCAATTTTGTCGAGATGGGAATATTGTGTTCTTTTTTTTTCTCTGACATTGCACATGATCATCCTGCAAACTCCATCCTTCTGAGACGAGTACTATCCGCGCAGGCGTGTGCAGGGACCTCCGTTGAGGAGCGAATGCGTCGTACGCCAACCTCTTGCGGGCTTCAGTTAAGTAACGCCCGCAACGCCCGCAAGCTTTGCGTGCGGTATTCTAAAACGCTCTATTATCTTAAAAGTGTGGCAGGTTGGGCTAGTTGGTATAGCATGACAATAGTTATAGCCCAATAACAAAACGACGACACAGAGACAAGAAGGACACGTGTCCTTCGTGTCCTTCTTGTCTCTGTGTCGTCGTTTTGTTCTCGCGCTATAACTATCGGCTCTATTATCGTCGGAAAACTGCGTGTGCATAGCCCCAAACTTTGAAATATAAAGGGACTGGTCGTTCCAAGTAAAAGTGTGGGACTGTATATACTATTTTACCTAAGGCGTGTGGGCGCGGCCATATTGCAAGAGCTGTTAAATCAATGTTTTCTTGTTTTCGTTTCAAGCGATGTGAATTATTAAATAAGCCATGAAACATCGCACGCACGAACTCGAGCATTTTTATTCGTAGTTGTTAAATATGCAAAACGGAAAGGTTAACAGCCCAACATGGTGGCACTAATAAGATCAAATCAAATGAATTTTATCGTGTGTGTGTGTGGGGGGGGGTGTGCGTGTGTGTGTGTGTGTGTGAGAGAGAGAGAGAGAGAGAGAAACGAGAAAAGAGGAAGGCAGGGAGGTTAACCAGAGTGTGTGTGTGTGTGACTATTTTGGGCATAGTGATGGGAACTTCCAATCACTCTCCCTGCCTATACTCGTTGACACTCCAGGAACAGACAGAACGAACAAGCGCAAATTTGAAGGGGTCGACTGGCCCATATATGCAATTTTTTTCCTTCGTAGATATATGTCCTGTCAGACGAAAATAGAGTGTGCCAATGAAATGCGCCACAACATCGCATTTCCGCACGTTCGCGAGTGCGTACCTGCTTGCTATCTGCGTGCGCTAGAACCTATATGCGGACGAACACATAAACAAGGATTCAGGCAGAAGCTGCCTCCCAGCTCGCACTTCGTCGAAAAGGTTCGCTCCGTCCTATGCGATGAAAATAAAATGTGACCTACGCAGTAAATATAACCCAGAAAACCGCAATGACATGGGTTCTAAGTTTCCAAAGCTGATAGCTACAGACGTTCGACAACAGAGCTTGCATCTAAAACAGAAATTACGCTTTACTCATCCCTAGACCACACGGAGCTTCTTTTCGTTGTTTTCCTGCTTCATGAGGGGCTCGCAGATAAACGAACCAGAATTGTCACTTTGAGGAGCCGTTCGAGCGTGCGGTGAAAATGCGCACCCTCCCGGTTCTGGGAGATACCCTCGCTGACTCCTGTTACGAGCACTTGTTACGCGCAGCGGAAAAATGAGTGCTGACGAAGACAAGGGGGACTCCAAGGAAGCAGGCAAAGGAGGCATGGCGCTCTACAGCGTAGAAGAAAAATCAACAGTGCCAACAAAAGCATCGAGAGACGACGAGACAGTCGCGTGCTTGTCTGCGAAAGATGACACAAGAGGCTTTTCCCCGAAAGTGCATCTCCACGCGAAGAACCGCGGAGCCGACGGCCACAACGATCATGGCGCGCGTTGCCCGCACCTCGAATTCCTTTCCGCTGCGCTGCGAAACGGCAAAATCGATGGAGGGGCTGTACTGCAGAGCTGCCAGTTTTCTGCCAATAAGTTTCTTTCACGCAAACAAACAAAAAGAAATAAAGAAAACGTTGACTCAATGGACGAAGAGACAATAGAAGAAAAACAAGAGGGTGACCGCGAGAAGAAGGCTATATGAAATATAAACGAAAGCAAAAGTTCCAAGTACGCATGCCTTGGAGATCATCACGTCTGATGCACACGAACCAACACAGGCTCGGCTCCTGTGTGGCCAGAGAAACAGGTGCGCTCGCCAGTTACGCCAAAGTCCTTCTCTGCCACAAAGACATCCACGTGCGGAGGCCACCCTGTACAAACGGGGAAAGTAGACGGCAGCCCGACCGGCAGCTGCACAAATGCATGTCCTGTATGGGGTGATGCCACACGCACGCGAACCACGCAGCAGTCGCTGCTTCTGAGACCCGTCAAGCATCATTACACGCTGCCTCGGTTGCCCTTCAACACCTTCAGAGACCAAAGGTGGACCTCGACTTCGCGAAACCCTATATATGGTCAACCGGCTCGCAAGCTGCTCGAAGGAGACCATACGGCAAAGACGTGCCGCAAAACAACGCGCATGCAGTTGCATCGGGGTGACAGAATTTGTACGAAAGGTGCGGCACGGTCAGGCCTATGTGGTACAGCTTCGAAAAGCTCCTGGAGAAAGAGTCACAGAAACGAAGAAAAATACGCTGTTAAAAAAACAGACAATGAGAAAGAAGGAAATGGACCGACAGACAGACGAGAGAACGCCGTGCACGTCGCTCAAAACGAGCCCAGTGGGACGAGTATATTGGGCCTGTCCGTCAAATCATCCTCCCCCCACGAACGAAGACAGCGGAGACACACAGATGCCACGACTGAAAGGGTGTCTATCGCAGCAAAGCCGCAGTGAAGAAAGGGAAAGAAGAAGGAGAACCAAGAAAAGAAGTGACAAGGTCATGGGCGCATCTTCCTATGGAAGACTCCGACGACCACAAAAGCCATCAGATCTCTTTCTTTTCGCACTACGTGTCGGCATCGGCCGAAGCAGCCTGCGGCATATCGCACACTGACTCGAATGCAAATACGCGACAGGTCGCGCGTCAGCCTTCCAGCGACGTGTCGCATTCAGCTGTATGTATACGGAGCGGGCATCTTGTGTGTGGGTCCGTATGCGTGAGCGTTATACGGGGGTATCCCCCGCGTCGCGCTTATGCTGGCGATGCTGGACGCGGCACCCGGGGAGTCGATGCCCAGACGTCAGCTTCTTCTGCGTGGCAGCGTTTTGAATGACAAGTGAATAGTTCCCGTGAGCAAACTGAGAAGAGCGACACTCCTACGCGCGCGCTGCTCGGCTGTCGTCTCTGTCTCTCTCGTTTTCTTCTTCGTCCCCGGCGCGACGTTTATCTGCCTGGCCGGACGCGCGAGTGTTTGGGACAGGTCGCGTCGAGAAAAGAAGTGCCCAGCTGCGCCCCACCTCCCCTCTAGAAGGTGTCTTCTGCCCATTGCACGACCTGACAATAACATCGGAATGTCTACTTTCCTCAAGATGTGACTTCTTGACGGCGCGTCCAAAATTTTGCCTTCGCCTTTGAAAAGGTATGCACAAGTGGTGCGAGCGTCAAAATATTTGTGGAACTGCCCGGTTTTATGGTGCTATATGGCCAGACCGTCTTACGCAAACGAAAGGCTTTATTTTCGCACTGCTTTACGTCGCTTGTATGAAAAAGATGACATTAGGACCAGGCGTAGCCAGACACTTTTTGAAGGGGTGGGGGGGGAGAGCTGTGTTCACTTATACTTCATGTATGTTCATGCGTGCGTTTGTGTGTGAGCTAGCTTATACATGCAAGCGAAATTTGAAATTTCAAGGTAGACGTTTGAGCCCCCCTCCTTGGATACGTTCATGATGGCACTGTTCATCACAGTTACGAAAGGCAACGAAAGCTCTGCTGTGATTTCTAAAGGCTACTGGACTGATTAGCTCTAAAGAGACGGCGTGCAAACACGGGCACAAGAAGGACTGATTAACCGGCCACGATGATCGAAAGTGGAACTGCTACGTCAGCTGCAACGTTGACCTTTCTCTCATTCTCTCTTAACTTTTCTTCGCCTCCCCAACGCAGGGTAGCCAACCGGGCTCAGACAGAGAAGGGACATTTATTCGTAGATCAACTACAGCGTTTCAGGACATATGGGTGTCCGAAGAGCACGAAGATAGCCGCCATAATATCTTCTGCTCCGTCTGCTGAACTTCACCAGGACCCGAAGACGACACGTTGGCCCAACACACTGCGAACCATGCTGCTGCACAGCGGCGAGCACCCCCTGCGGCTAGCCATCAGCTGTCTCCTCACGCTGGCGTTACGTTACGCACGCTTACACTGCACATGGTTCCAATAAGGCGTGACGTGTGCAGTTGCTGCACACGCCCGCCTTAGGTTCGACGAAGTTATATTGTACATGTTAATGGTTTATGCGGACCGTGCTATCTTTAGTAACTGCTAGAATAAGAGCCGGAGGCAACATTGTAGAAGTCACGAGATGGTTTGCGAGGCAAGAACCGTCCACTCAAAAACAAATGAATGAATCTATCTATCTATCTATCTATCTATCTATCTATCTATCTATCTATCTATCTATCTATCTATCTATCTATCTATCTATCTATCTATCTATCCATCTATCTATCTATCTATCTATCTATCTATGGCCGTATATGTCTGTACGTCTGCTTGTTTTGCATCATGCGTGTGTGCGTATGTCGCGACCAGTATATGAAAATGTAAAGTGGCCTGTTCGGTGGAGTACCTGCCAAATGAAGGCTGAATTGGTCGAGTTCGGACATCCGAATGCGTGCGAGAAAGGCTTCATGCGGCACAGAGCGCATAACTTGCACATGCATGCCTATAGCTGTGTGAAAACCCGTACGCAGGAACAAATCACTGGCTTCGTTCTCATGGGATCTATCTAAGCGGTAGACTCTTCTATGAACATTGTTCTGGACGAGTTACCTGCAGAAGTCGTACAATAGTGGTGATAACGCTGAGAAAGAGAGTGAGAGAGATGAAGGTAAAGATAGAAACGAAGAGTACCCAGAGGAGGTTGCGCTTTTTTTTTGTGGGGGGGGGGGGGAGTTAAAAAGCATAAAGAAGATGAGTGCGTGACGACACAACAAATTTGTTATTACTATTGAAACGCCCAGTCAATTCATACAAAACGTTGTCATTGCACACTCGCAATGTCCCCACGAACGTGGACGTCGTTCGGGCTGTCCATTCCAGTGAAGGCGCACTGAAACGCTCTGAAACGGTCTCGGAACACTGAACGGGGCACGTACGGTTAGTCTCTACGTATCTAACACACTGCAGGAAGTGTCGGTAGTACGCGAGTCTTTGTGTCCAGATCGAACTGACCATGAACCAATTCATTCTCCGGGCGCCGAACAAGAGTAAAGACCAGTAGGTATGACCAGCACGAGTGAACGGTGCTAAAGCGGAGGAAAGGGAGAACAACGGACGCTGCAAGGGGCCACGCACAAAGCTGGACCGTGGCACCCTGGGCCGTGTAGAAGACAACAGACCACGCTGCAGGGAGGGGACTCCCCGCCGAAGCAGTGGTTGCACTGCGCGCATTCGCTCCTCTCAGTCGCTGTCCCGATCGCATTGTGCGCGGACTTTGGCGTTTGATGGAAGACGTTTATAAATCACAGCGGCGCCGAGTGGGTCCCGCGGTGGGCGGCGAAAGCCGCGCCATTGCATTGGAAAGCCTGTAGGGCCCGATCGTGTCACTGCATGCGCACAGCTCATCTTCGGGCTGCGGTAGATCCAGTATGCGAGGTTATATGCATGTTTGTGAGTGTTTGTGTGTTCGTGTGTCCGTGGATAATTTTTGCGGTGGACACTAGTGGTGACATGCGCCTGTCTCTAGCTCAGTTTGTGCGCCTTTGTGAGAATCTATCGACAAGGTATGTTGTACTGTCTTTACTACATGAGTGAAGAGTGTAAATAAATAAGGTGGTATATTCGCCGGCGCAGTTAACGAACTTTATCGCTCTAACAGTTTGAAATGATCGTAATCTTCTAGCGATGATGAAAGTCACTTCAAATTACGGTGAGCGTTGTCCCACGTATGTGTTTTTGATGTAAAGTAGAACTTAAATTGCGAGTGAATTCATGATTTTATATTGACACCTCACAATTAATCGATGAACGACAGGAGCAAAGACTGTCGGTTTAGAAGAAACAATCGCCACCGAGCTGCGTAGTGGACGCCACATTCAACGTCTTTTTATGCCTTCCGCGTGCGAACAATTATTTCTTCACCTGCAACCTCACCGTTGACTATACCCATCACCTCCCCAAAAATGTCAGATAGACAAAGAAATTAGCAGTGTGTATTTGCAGAAGACGGATTGTTGACAGAGACAGCCCACAGCCAGGCCAGGTTGTGTCAATGTCTCCGTCGTCTTCTCTGCTGACGACATCACCCCCTTTACTTCGCAATGGCAATATTATTAACTTATTCCAATTAAGATATCTGTTTCTCTAGCACTCGCAGAGTCGCATGTGAAATCTTCAAGCTGGTATATAGTTTCGAGGTTGCATGGAAGCTTCACCACGCATTACAGCGTACGTAACTGTTCGTTGAATTCTGTCAGAAACAATACGTCGAACAAGTAAAGAACCACCTGTCATTGTTGTGCACAACACTACTTGTTATTGTGTAGAAGCTCACAGCCTACACATGAAGGACCCGTATTTGCGGATGGAAGAAAACAAACAACAATGAGTGTCATCCTTTCCAGAAACCAGTCATGTTATGTACCGTAATTAAGTTGATTGAAACGATCTAGTAGTTTGAACAGGTTCTATAAACAGCACAATGTATACCAAGATACCTTTGTTCATTCGACAATCGGCGTCATACCTGGGCACGTATTGAGATGGATGGATGGATGAAAGAACTTTATGAATGCCCGATAGATCGCGCTAGTGTCATAGCCCGAAGTGGGCCCCTCTAACGTTGGGACCGAAAGACCTAGCCACTTCTCCGGCCCTCTGGACTGCCCATAATTTTCCCTCTATTGTAGGACTGCGTCGTTCTTCAGTGTTTTCCTAGTCGCTGCGTAACGCGGAGCAACGCCAGAGCATTAGAGCAAGATCTGTGGTGGCATGGCATTTATCGCATGTTGTATCGCATGCCTTCAATATAGGTAGAGCTGACACTGCGCACAGTAGCATACTACCGATGCATATTGTAAGAGCCTTTGTATGCACCACAACGAAAACACACTTCTCTTATTCATATATCATATATTATTTTTTTTTGCAATTGAGCTTCACAGTGGATTGCCAGCTCGCCCAGTGCTCTGTTCTTATGTTATAATGCAGTGACCAATCGAGCTGAATTCGAAAGTATTGGATTTTTTTTATTTTATTTACCAAGTTTATGAAACCCGCTGTACATCAACCGACATACGTCGGTTGATGTACAACAAGCCTGTTAGATTACCTTTGAAACTTACAAACTCCTTTTGATATTTCTTCGCTAGTGAATCATTATTCGAGCACTCGGCCAATGTGGCCGAGTTTAAGAAAATCGGTTGTTGTGTTGAGGCCCACGGGACGGCTTTGAGCTCTCCCATAGTAGAGTACCAAGTGCTCTCAATCGTTAACCAATTTTTCTAAACACTAAAAGCGTTTATTGATTGGATGATTAAAGACATATATACCGGAATCATTCATCATAACCAATGCTACATACAAATGATTGATTGAGTGATTGGTTGATTGATTGATACGTGGCGTTTAACGTCCCAAAACACTTTATGAATATGAGAGACGCCGTAATGGAAGGCTCCACTAATTTTGACCATCTGTGGTTCTTTAGCGTGCACCCAAATCTGAGCACACGGGCCTACAGCGTTTCCGCCTCCATCGGAAATGCAGCCGCCGCAGCCGGGATTCGATCCCGCGACCTGCGGGTCAGCAGCCGAGTACCTTATCCACTAGTCCACCGCGTCGGGGCTGTATACATGCAGATCTAGTATATAGAAACGTACGTGCTGACAAAGCCAGCACACGAAAACAACGTATTCATTATGAGTATGTGATCCAGTGTGACTGAATTGTATCGTTTGCTATACTTATTATATTCCTCGTATAAGTATGTCAACAGTTCAGCATACGAGTGAACCAAATACATAGGTTGCATCCAACATAATGGCCATCGCTTCAAGTGTTCCGACACGATGTGCTAGTCACTGCGCACACAGCGTATGCGTGCGTACATTTAAGTCTTGTCTCATGAACAAGGCCATTGTGGACATACCCTATAGGACATGCCAACAACGGTAACACAACACAAGTGGACAGCTGTTCGCTTGTATTGTACATACGCTTGTTATCACGCAGTTTGTCAATTTTAAACCAACATTTGGTGTCATTTCTGTGATTTTATGCTTCATTTCGTAAAGTTTTTCATCTTGTTTAGCGAGCAAAAACAGGTAAAGCATGCCGTCGCTAAAGTTTGCCAACCTACCATGTTGCATCAAAGCAATGTAAAAAAAATGCTCATTTATTTTCTCGTGCCGTCTCTGTGTGATCGTTCAACTGTCGACCCTTATGGGAAAAAAAAGCAGGTAACGAAAGTTGACGATAATCAACCAAGCAATACAAATACGACATCCACATCAGTTTTATTTTCATTAGTCTTAGCCTGTCCTATCACTCTGTACTCGTGTCAGGCTGATTTTTTTTCTCGTACATTAGAAT
Source organism: Rhipicephalus annulatus (assembly GCA_013436015.1). NCBI lineage: Eukaryota > Metazoa > Arthropoda > Arachnida > Ixodida > Ixodidae > Rhipicephalus > Rhipicephalus annulatus. The sequence goes on along the minus strand of WOVY01001118.1, from coordinate 257,246 downwards.
TACCTTGCGATCGTTCGGCGATTGATTGCTTTGATAGAAAAAAATCTGGTAACAAAATTTGACGATAATCAATCAATCAATAGAAGCAGGCGCGTAGACAGAATTTTTTCGGGGGAAGGGGGTAGTCTTCTTGATTTCGGGAGGGCACCCCCTTGAAATGGCCATTTTACGCTCCCTTTGACATGGCTAAATATATCGGGGAGGGGGGCACGGGCCCATTGTGCCACCCCCTGGCTACGCCCCTGAATACAAGTAAATCCCCTGCACCAGTCTTGGTTTCGTTAGTGTTCGTCTGCCCTATCAGCCCAAACACGTCTCAGGCTTGACAGCCTGCACGCGTGAGGGCAAACTGTTGGCGTCCACCTATAGTGGTGGCCAAGAGTGTGGCGGCTTTCATTCCCCACGCAATATAACAGCCTCGGCGACTCGTTCGCAGCCACTCGACGGATAAGCGAATCATGACCGAGTGAGCGCCGGAACGGTGTCAGAGTGAGCGAGCGAGGGGCACCGGCGAGTGATGTGCCCTCGCCGCAGCTCGAGATGGGGGATTTCAGCGCCGTGTCCTCGCTCAGAGGCAGGGCCGTTTGAACGCACCATCCTTCACACGGCCGCACGTATCTAAGCGCGCGTGCGTGTGTATCTCTCTATACGGAACGCGGTGTACCCCGACACGGTACAGACCCGGAGGGATGGGGCGGTCAGCCGTGTCCCGGGGCCCAGAGAGGGCGCTCATTACCACCCACCCCTTTCATCTTCATTTGTAAGGCGACCACTCAGCCACGTAAATGGATTATCGCGCCTCGCGGTGCCAGCCCGCCGTTCTCTTCTTCTTGGCTCGCGTGTACTCTTCTTCAACGGAGGCGCTTGCGAGCGATGGCGGTGTGACTCCGGGTTCGTGGGAGCTGGAGGACGTCCTCATACGAGGCCGGACACGCTGTTGCAGCGTCGCTACGAGCTATTACTCGTATCCTGAAAACGGTAATCTCCCCCCCCCCCCGCTCTTTGCTTTTGTTTGAGTCTCAATCAAGTTTTAATTTATTAACAGTTCCTTTTATTTATTAACAGTTTCTCGTTCGCTCGCTTCCGGCATGTGCTGCAGCTTTTGTGACCCGTTTCACCCGACACAAATATACGTGCATACTACACAGCATGACTATGCGCTCGGAGTCTTCATAGAATGACAAGAGTGGAGAGGAACTAATGAAGATAAGCACTATATATATATATATATATATATATATATATATATATATATATATATATATATATATATATATATATATATATATATATATATATATATATATATATATATTGCAGCTGAGCATGAGAAGACATTTCCGTTCGTTTTCGTTGATCTGCTTACGTTTAATTCAAGTTTATTTTCACTAAGCCACATATCTAATCTTTCTAGCCAGGTGTTGCCTTCTTCAAAAATATTGTACGATATTCCCAGCCTGAGAAGAACACGTTAGTGTCATCGGCTCTAGTATCATGTTAGGATAACTTCGTACGTGTACAATATCATTAATATACAACAGAAACACAACAGGTCCTGAAACGGAGCCTTAACGTACGCCGTATTTATTAGACTGCATTTCAGAGGTAGCGTCATTATCATACAGTATGCTGTGTTCTTGCCGATAGATAAATTTCTATCAAGGATAGAGCCCTCCTGAGATACTTGTCAGCAACTTCATTGAGGGACCGCCTTTGAAACTCGGCATTGTGTGTGTGTGATGTGACATGTGTCTATCCTTCTCTCTCTCTTTTACTCCCTCCTCCCCCTCCCCATGTGTAGGGTAGCAAACTGGACGCATAGTCTAGTTAACCTCCCCACTTTTCCTACATTCCTTCTCTCTCTCTATCGATAGGGTGACGCTACCAATACCATAGTGATGCAGCTTTTCGAAAAGAACGTTGTGTCGCACGCAATCGAAGGTTTTTTTTTTTTTTAGTAAGAAATTAAGGCAATGGTTAGCATTCAGTTTCAATTCTATGTTGTTAAAAATTGTTCTTTTATTTCAAGTAAAGCTATTTCTAAAGATTTGTTTTTACAGAAACCGTATTGATCTTGTGCAATTATATTTTTTGCCTTTAAAAAGCCCCTCAATTTTTGTTTTTAGCATGTTCCGCAATTTCCGCGAAAACATGATACATAGGTGCAAGGTGCAGTGAAATCGTGTAAAATAATGGGTGCGTGCGTACTTGAGATATCAAATTGGGGATAACCGACACTATATATGCTGTAGCGAAACCCCTACGCCAAGGTTATTCAACTGACTTACCATCATATACATCTAATTATGGTGGCAGGAGTGGTGGTAAAAAAAATGATAAACCATACGTCTGCAGCTTGAAAAAAACCGCAGCCGTTTTCAAGTACTTTTTCGCAACAGAAATTACAGCACGCACAATCATTCAAAAAATACCACGCCAGAAGACGATACAGCGCACATAAGCAAATTGGTTGGGTAAGATATGCAGTTCGGATGAAATATTGATACTGCTTAAGGCGATCATCGAAATATTTCAGACACTGAAAGCCGAACATATATATCACGAATAAGCGCAATGACGAGGTATCTTTTTTAATTCAAACTTCAAGCAACATTATTTGCATGTATAATTAAGATTGCGAAATTTAAAATTTACGTATACGTAGCTGTGGTGCTTAGAAAGCACGTATATCACTAGTAACAAACACAAAGTCTTTGCCAGATACAAAAACTTGTCAGACTCTCAAGCTTCGCCTTCAAGAGTTGAACGGGATAGCGTAGCATAGTCGGGCTTCTTGCACATTGGTATCTCAGCCACTAGCATAGCTTCGCTTCTCTATAAACACCTCAACCATGCGGCTTGACAAAACATTTGAAGACACTTAAGCCTCTCCTTCAAAAGCTGAACACGATAGCCGTACCCTGTCTCTGAAGTGTGTAGTTCAGCCTCTTAGTGTATACTACTTGTTTTCTGATGTTACTCGAGAAGTTTACATTGTGGATTACTACAATCTATAATCGACAAAATAGAAAGAGGCTAGCGTCAGTGAAGTTTTCGCACATGACTGCATTTTGTGTAACGAATAGCATCCTTTGAACTGAGCGACTGCCCGCGTGAAATCTTCTCGCACTTGCTGTGCACCCACTACGCGGTCTTAAGGGATTGCAAGCAGTATAACTCGTGTGTCTTTTGTAATGGGTGGCCGGCTTTTAACCACGAAATTGGTATGATAATCACATGTTCTGACGCCCGATGGCAACGTGCGCTTGTATACCACGCAATGCGATATTACATGTTGTAGTACGAAGCCCGTGTACAGGACACGTGTGTTTACAAAGTATGAACATTATTTTCAAGGTATTTCCAGGCGGAGGAAGTCCCTTTAACTGTGTTGTCAAGCAGAGGTGTGTCTGTGTGGTACAATGCCTGCTCGCCACGCAAATGGCCCGGTTTCCATCCTCACAGGGACCCCGAGGTTTTTATTTGCGTCTTTCTCGATTTATCGGTCACGAACAAGATGCTCGTTTTTTGCTCACAACCGACGACACTAATACTGACACCAGAATTCCTGCGAAACGAGCTCTTTAAAGCTATCACTTTAATAAACGTCTGCGCGCGTAGCATTGGACCTTTCGAAGCATTTAGATAAGCCTGCCGCAAGTACTCTTGGGAAGTGCCCACAATCCTCCTTGGTGCCCACTATGTATCGGCCAGGTGCCACGCGCATCAACACAGCTGTTCATTTCATTGATTCTGTTGTGAGTAACGATAAGTATTTATGCCGGAGTGCACGCTTTGTATGGGTGTGCCTTTAAAAGGCACCCACTCGTTGTGCAATTTCCGTGTTTTCACGGCTGGTTTGACGACACTTCTGCCCGCGAAATATTACACTAGTCAAGGAGATTCCTCCTCAATATATACACGACATTTATGTCAGTTTTTTTTTTGTTTTTTCGGACACAATTTCAAACTATGATGTGACTTTGTGGTATAACACCTGCTTGCCATGCAGACGAGGTTCGATTCGCAAACGAACCACAGTGGTTTTTTTTTTCTTCACTTATTTACTTCATTTGGTTCTTGATTTTTCTCTCACAACCACTGATGCCATCGCCGACATCCCCGCCGACACTGGTATTTCTGCGGAACGTGCATTTTAACGTTTCGCGTTAAAACACAGATCACAGGCTACTTCTTTGAGTGGTGCATATACTAAATAAATGTGAACAATAGAACAGTGGGTGTTCAGTTGGCTCACCTAAAGCACCTCTTAAATAAATCTGTGTGCACGTTAAAGAGCTCCAGGTGGTTTTGGGACACACAATCACACACACAGATAGGGAGAGATATACCTTCAGTCGCATGAAGCAAGACATTGGCGTCAGAAACCTACTTTATAGACCAGCTTTGTAAGAGAAATAGTACGCCCCAAGCAACGCAGTAGTGATTTAATTTTCTACAAAATACTTGTTTTTACAGCGAAAGCTGTTATGAGATCACAACTCGGGTCACGCCCAGTTGTCCGCCGCCGCCGCCGCCGCCGGTGTCCGTAACCACATCGCGCGAAATTAGAAAAAAAAAGGACCTAGCACCAAAGACACAGTGGGGCTCTAACCCGGGTCCGTTGGGTGCCAGCCCAATATTCTACCACTTAACTGTGCCGGTGCTTGGGACTTGTTCGCAAACTTGCCTTAGGCCGGCTTGATGTCGGGAACGCAATCGCGTTAAAACGTCTTATAGAGCGTTTTAAAACAGCGAAAAAACAGCGTAGTCACTTAATGCGAATAGCGTAACGAGTGGACCGTCTAATGCTCCAACCCATTACAAAAGCTTGTTCTTGTTCCCCTATTAACTGTGGCGCATACCCACTTCAGCCATAATTTCTCATCGTTGTCAGCCACTGCTTGAACAATCGGCACGAAATTTCTTGCAAGTGTTCAGCAGATAAAACGCTTCTCCGAAGAATGACATTGCAAAGGGAATGCCGGCCTACTGCCCAAAGCATTTTATTATTAATGCCCTAATGGGCATCAAGCAAGCGTGCTTGCAGTACTTACCCAATGAGTGTTATGCAAATGCTCTGAAAGGCCGCTCTTCCAGCTTTCGCTGTGACTGTGCTGCGCCTTCGACGCAGGCCTGGCTTTTTTTTTTTATACGCTCTAGCTCGAGTTTTTCCTACTGATATACCACATAATAGATGAAAAAAAATCATTTTGGGCCAATATTACTCTCCGACCAACATAAATTGTAGGATGGTATGGCATTACTTACGGCTATTGAATAGTAAGGTAACTCATCAAACCTTGTCAGCGCCCGCCAGAAGAGAGATGCGAAGGCACATTAGAGGTGAAGCTCCTTAGGGTGTGAGTCGTTCCCTGGTAGTAGTAGTAGGTTGCAGTAGTAGCCACTTCTAGTTAGTTTCAAGAAATGCTCACTAGATAGCGTTGTGTGTATATGTCCTTGGAAATAGTAGTACTAGATAGCGTTAGTGGTTTTCGTGTAGAAATTCACAGCATATTTTCGGAGTGAATGATGATGAGTGGGTTTAAGCGTCCGTCCGTCTTTCCATCCTAGGCAGACGGACAGATGGACGGACGGATGGACGCTTCGCTTCACTTATCATCACTTACTTTATGGATGTTCTGTTAAATTTTTTTTGCTAACGACGCGACTGGCTACACAATCACTACTACGAACTTATATATCGTTACGAAAGTTATTTATTGCTGTTTTCAATGATTCTGCATTTGCCTTATCTGTGACTTTTTATTTTCTCTTTGAAACAGATTCACTTCAATTTTTCACATAAATTTTTATTCTTTTCTGCATAAACGATAATATTTCACATACTGTAAGAGCGTTCTTATGTCTAATTAAATGCTAAATTTATCTCGTAATATCTTATATATGTCATTTATATGTTTAAACAATTCATCACTCCTACTATTGACTCAGACGTGTTTCGTTTGCTTGTATTGTTTGACTAAAACTTCAATTCTTGTATGGTTTGATTTGTTAACCTTGCGTATTCTGATGCCTGTGATTGCTACGTTGCTATAATGTATTAAATACTACCTTGTTAATTTACTAATAGGAGGTATCACTGACAGTTTTGTGTCTTCAGGGCCTCTTGTTGTTTGTACCAATAAGTTCTGAGTCCTTGAGTCTGTCTTTTTTTTCTCTCTTAATCACAAATGAATGTTGTAAGTTCGTCTTCTGAGAAAAAGTCACCGTTAGTGATCTTAGTTGAAGACTTTAGCTGTGAGTTCATATGCAGTGATTCAGGGTCACATTCGAAAGTAGTGCGACGTTAACAATGCAGGCTTGTCAACGTATGAAATATATGCGATCGTTCTTTCCTGCATTATGGATGGAATGCTCTTTTTGTAGTCAAGTCGAAGTACAGTACTATTTTGTGCCACTTTGAAGCGTGGCCCGCTCACTCACTCAAATCTCACGCCCCACGGACGCTCGTCTAATCACTCTAAAAAAAAAAAGCGAGGACTTTGGTTAGGCATTTTCGCACGCCAACCCAAATTCACGCTCTTAACATAAGTGTACGCACACAACACATACACCCAGAGAAAACACATTCGCTAAGGAAGGCATGGGCTGGCGCTCATGTGCACGCACGAATACACTAAAGGCAGGCACGTGAAACACGAGCGAATCCCTGAGGTCAAAACAGTGAGATACGTAGTACTGCTGTAGAAAAACAATATAAACAAGAAAGAATGAAGCAGTTTTGCAGATTTGCGCGGTTCCTTCGGCGTCAAACTTCACGCATTGCATGCGGCATCCGTCTGGGGTTACGAATGAGGGCGAGTGAGTGAGAGTGGTGGAGGGCAATGTCGAGACCACGAGCGTTGTTGCCCCGGGCGACAGGCCTGTTTGAAAAACGACTCGCACCCCGCGATCCGTCTGTGTGCAGCTCCCCCGTGTTCCGGTGGCATTTCAAAAGCAATCCACGATTCGAAATCTATTACGGTATGTTCCCTAATGTAGGGCTGTCACGACGCCAATATTAATGGTCCTTTAAGGTGTCCACGCGCGCCCCCTTTCGGCTGACTTTACGGCGAGCTGTATGGGGGCGCGCTGCGAACACGCTTGGATCGCTCACAGTCGCATCGAATCTGCCAGACAAGCACGATGATGCTAGGGTATATGACCACGCATACGGGTCTTTGCGTTCACTTTGTCGATATCATTTTATTTTCATTATTATTCCCATTTTTTAAAGCACATTTTTATTCAAGTAGAGAGAGAGTGTGCGTGTGAGTGAGAGAAGAGAAGACTGTTAAGGAGCTTACGTGTTTTTCTTTCTTTCTTTTTTGTCTGGGATGCCATCTCCACCAGTGGCACGCTGTCAGAAAACCGAAGACGAAGCTGATGCCACCGCGTGGACCACCGCAGAAGAATTCGCTCACCGTGGAAACGGATCTCCAAAGTTATAGGCTTGATTGAGTGCCATTATACACAAGAACTGTGCCTATTTATTTATTTATTTATTTATTTATTTATTTATTTATTTATTTATTTATTTAAACACTGCCAGAGACTTCTTACAGTGCGCAGCAGGAGTTGCATCTTCGGCTGATCGGCGGATCAGGGATTGCGGCAGTGCATCTCATTACGGCGCGAAATTAGACGTTTTTAGCAACCTATACGGAAACACGTTACGGAAAGGCGGCAACGTGCAACCGGCCAACGAGTGCGCATGCGCGGGTATTGTACGCGTACACGGAAAGGAACCGTGTCGTATTTCCGTAACGTGTTTCCGTAGCTTGCTAAACTCTCTATTATGAGCTTCGCAACATTTCGCGCACTAACCTCAAACAACAAAACGGCGCTTTCAGTTCCGGACATAAACGTCAAGACATATGAATAAGCACTTCAGTGGTGCTCGCTATAAACAGTCATGTTATTATAGTGGTATAATCAGTCATATTAGATTAGGGTAGTATGTAGACCGATTGTGCTTAACACCTTATAGTGTTTATGCGGAACTTTGCTTGCTCTATTTTCATCGTTTATAGAAAATATAAATCTTGCATAAGCGGCGTGGTAGACTAACAGGTAGCAAACGTGTCGCTGAAGCACTTGTCAATGCCAACTCTCATGTATGTACGCAGTTTGCGTGACCAAGTTGATCGCAAATGTTCTATCCATAGCGCAATCAGGTTGCAAAGCGACCTGTCACAACTGCATATAGTCGTAGGCAGTCGCTTTGGGTCAAAACGCGACTTCTATTCGTATTTGTAGATCACTGCTCGATTTCGTAGTCGTATGATTACAAAAGCGAGCAGTGCGCGAGAACAACAGCTTTTCGATCCTTATAGCTGCCTGATAGTTTTGCGACTGGAGTGTGCTAGAACAATTCTAAATGAATGAAAAAAATCGCAGCATATTCACGGACCGAATGATAACGAGTGGGGCGAAGCTTCGAAGGGTTTTATCGACAAACCATTAATCATCCGTTGGCCGCGTCCATCCATCCGTCCGCCTCTCCATCCATCCATCCGTATGTATGTATGTATTGATTGATATGTGGGGTTTAACGTCCCAAAACCACCATATGATTATGAGAGACGCCGTAGTGGAGGGCTCCGGAAATTTCGACCACCTGAGGTTTTTTAACGTGCGCCCAAATCTGAGCACACGGGCCTACATTTCCGCCTCCATCGGAAATGTAGCCGCCACAGCCGGGATTTGATCCCGCGACCTGCGGGTCAGCAGCCGAGTACCTTAGCCACTACACCAACGCGGGGGCGTATGTATGTATGTATGTATGTATGTATGTATGTATGTATGTATGTATGTATGTATGTATGTATGTATGTATGTATGTATGTATGTATGTATGTATGTATGTATGTATGTATGTATGTATGTATGTATGTATGTATGTATGTATGTATGTATGTATGTATGTATGCATGTATGTATGTATGTATGTATGTATGTATGTATGTATGTATGTATGTATGTATGTATGTATGTATCCCGGCTGCGGTGGCTGCATTTCCGATGGAGGCGGAAATGTTGTAGACCCGTGTGCTCAGATTTGGGTGCACGTTAAAGAACCCCAGGTGGTCGAAATTTCCGGAGCCCTCCACTACGGCGTCTCTCATAATCATATGGTGGTTTTGGGACGTTAGACCTCACAAATCAGGTATGTATGTATGTATGTGCGTCTGTCCATTCATCCGTCCACCTGTCGATTTGTTCATCCGTCCATCTGTCGTATGTCTGTCTGTCCGTCTGTCTGTACATTCGTCTGTCTATTTGTCCATTTGTATTTATGTCTGTCCGTCAGTCCATCTGGTGAGCACCGCAAGTACCACCATCTCACATCTTTTCATGATATATTCACAATATACAAGTACCGCCATCGTGCGGACATTCCAAGGACAAAAATGAGAGTTGGCTACTACGTACAGGAGGCGCACGACCCACGCCCTAAAGAACTTCACTTCTAAATATGAATGTATAAAATATGAATGCGAGTGCTGTAGAAATTTTACTTGTAATAATTAACGCCCTAAAGCGTGCTCAGACCACCTTGAATTCTTTAACATTTTTTGCTTGTCCAGCTGGCGCAAATGCCCGTTCATGTGGCTCAGTCTAGCACAGTTAGCTTCAGTGCTTGGCGAACAGCCTCAACCTTAGCCCTTCGTACACCAAGAACACCGCACATGAAGGCGAACTGCACTCCATCATCACTATCCAAACGCAGCCACTATGCCCTGACCTTTTAGCCCACTGTAACAAAACGGATCTATTGAACTTCTGAGGAGGTTAACTGAAAAACTTAACCGCCAATGTCAGCGCATCGCTTCGCAATTCCTGTTAAGTGCCTGTAACTCCCGCTCTTCATTCAATGGAGTCAGTCAGGGCTTAGAGAACTTGAGGCTGCCCGCTCTCTCGCTCGTTCATTTATCTTTATTCGCCGAGCGTACGCACATTGAGAAAACAAGACGCACTAATACGCTCGCACCGTCTTCCAACCACAAGAACGCCCCTTACAAATGCGCTTTACATTAGCCGCTCCTGCGTGCCACAGCGCCCCCTGGCTGCCTCATACCGCGTCGCGGTTGCCTCGACCCCCCACCCACGTCGTTCGTTCCCCGACCTGGGCGGTTTCCCGCTGCTCGCAGATTCCATTAATTCTCACCTCGTATTGGCGCACGTCAAAAGGTTACACCTATAGGGCCACGCCGGGTGAACATGCTACGCGGTTTAGTCGCCGCGGTTGCGGGGCGCGCATAATGGCGGAACTCCATTGGCGGCCGCTAAGAATGCAGCGCCGCGGAAGGCGCTGACGACGTTGTTGCGGGGTGCCTTTAACATCATTAGCGCATAATGGACGACACGGCTGCCAGTACAAGCTGCGGCGTTTGACGCCTCCGCAAGGTTTCGGGCTCGGTTTAACTCCACCTCGACCCTTTTCAACGCTCCTTTTCTTCCCCGCGCCCCGAGTAAGTGAATATGGCAAAGAGGTTCCGCCTGAAGGAGTCCCAAAGGAACCGAGAAACTCCTTCGTTGCGAAGAGTCAATAGCACTCCAGTTCATTCTTTGCCGCTGTATGTAAGCTTTTACATATCCCCATTCTTTACTCCTGCCTTTTATTCTATCTCCTCTCTCGTTTGGTTATGTTGATCCTGTCTTTTGCGATTCGACAAAAGTAAAGAAAACGTTTTAACGACGTCGAAGGCACCGACAGACGCGTCTATTCTGCTCGTCGGGCGACGTCGATTGAGTAATAGAAAACCGTGTTCCGGGAAGGTCGTTGACATTGGAAGCTGGCACGACTTCTGCCTCGCCGAAGATTTATGGCGCCGCTAGAAAACATGGCACCGCAAACGTTGTTTAGCCTACATGTAGCTGGCTCGTACATCAGGCTAAACTAAACAACATTGAAAAATCCAATTCGCTGTATTGGTTATAACAACAGAATGAAGATAGCGGCACAGAACAACCGCCTATGTAGTATAAGCTATGTGCATGTAAATTCCTGACTCTGTTGCAGTGAACAGCGCAGTAAGTATTGGTAGATACAGAACAGCCATGCAATTTTCCGCGCACAGAAGTCATTTCAATGCAGACGTGGAAATGTATTGCTTCAAACTTCGCCACTGCTACATTCATTTCTTGATCCGCTGTGAGTCGCGGGGATAACGACCGCCAAGGTCAGCTTCACTGTTAGACACTCACTGTATCCGCATAGTGTGTTAGCTGATTCTGTGGACTAGCCTTTACCGGCAAAAACGGCGAATTGTTGGGATCACCATCATCAGCATCATCATCAGCCTGACTACGTCCACTGCAGAACAAAGGCCTCTCCCATGTTCCGCCAGTTAACCCGGTCCTGTGATTGCTGCTGCCAATTTATACCCGCAAACTTCTTAATCTTACCTGCCCACCTAACCTTCTGTCTCCCCCTAACCCGCTTGCCTTCTCTTGGAATCCAGTTAGTTACCCTTAACGACCATCGGTTATCCTGACTGCGCGCTACATGCCCGGCCCATGTCCATTTCTTCTTCTTGATTTCAGCTATGATATCCTTAACCCCCGTTTGTTCCCTAATGCACTCTGCTCTCTTCTTGTCTCTTAAGGTTACAACTTACATTTTTCTTTCCATTGCTCGCTGCGTCGTCCTCAATTTAAGCTGAACCCTCTTTGTAAGTCTCCAGGTTTCTGCTCCGTAGCTAAGTACCGGCAAGATACAGCTGTTATATACCTTCCTCTTGAGGGATAGTGGCAATCTACCTGTCATAATTTGAGAGATTGTTGGGATACCATGTGGCAACCCCTTCATCATACATAGATAAATACATACATACATACAAAGAACTTTATTAAAGCATCAGAGGGAGTAGTTAAACGAAGTCCCAAGACCCCGTCACCCAGGTCGGCCCAGGAAGGCGAAGACCCTCCGCGATGGCCCGAGTCCTCCCGGACAACCAGTAGTTGTAGACCCAAGTTCGCGGGCTGAGTATGTTCCGCCGCCACGAGTCCTCGTCACATAAATCAGCAACGACATTCGCAGGGCAAGTGGGTTAGCGAGAAACTCTCGAGGCCACAACGAAGACGCCCTTCGTGAAAGTCAACAAACTGATTTTTCATTTCGTTATGCCGCAACGCGAAGGTCACCCCTTGAAAAAAAAAGAAAGAAAAAACCTCAGGGCAGCTTCGCACTTGTGGTGCAAAATCTGAAGGCACAGCGGAGCAGGGCGGCCTCGCGTTGGGTCAAAACCAAGCATAACCTATAAATAGACAATGAACTTGAGACATAGCTACATGATCAAATAAAGGGCCTAAAGGACAGTGAGTCTGAAAAAGCTAAGTTGACCGTATAAGATCAACTTCGTTTTTTTATATATATATAACACATCGCTAGCCTTTCTCTCTGCCTCTATACTTATTGCTCTTTCTTTCTATTTATTCTTCACTCTATTTCTTCCCTCTATTTTTTTCATTTCTTCAGTTCTCTAGGCCATACATCACAATGATATTGTTCTCAAAAATGCTCGTTCAAGAATACCTGCAGAGGCGAGTACTTACGACGCTGCACTTCTGTTAGCGGGTACCCGGGTTCAAATGCCACCTTGGCAAGGAATTTTTGGTTTCATTTAATTTTTTCTCTTCCTGACTACTTCTTTTCTCTTCTCCTCTTTCCTTCGCCAAGCAGAGTTTTCGCTTAACGCTAGCCGAATTCATTCCTCCTTCCCGGCTAGCGAGTTATACCATTGGGAGACTTTGCCGTCACTGAAGACAACAAGAGGATCTTCAGAATGAGTCCGAAGTCTTGCTTCGAACCACCCTTCACCCCACCGAAGAAAGCAGCGCCCATCAGGACTCCTGCCCGTCGTGCCTTGGGAGCCCAGGCTTCACCACGGAATGCGCATATGTACTAACGAGGCGGGAAGCAATAGCATGTAAGAATATTGGGGAACTTTGTCATTACATTAAGCTTACGCTTTCTTACCTCAAACGATCAGGGTTGTTTTGTTATATTAGCTGACTGGTTGTTCCAGGATAATTTAAGGACTGCAGTTCAAAAGAATTTTGTTTGGTTTAACAAAAAGCAAGTAAAATTAGTAACGAAGCTGACGGTTCACGGTTGAACCACTATTTTGAAAAGCTCACTTTTACCGCAAAACGCTCGAACAATTAGCACTCTGAGCTATTTGCTATTTTTTATTATAAAATACGTAGGCCTAGTCATCCAGTTAGGTCTATTGTTTCAGAAAAAAATTCATGGCAACTTAACGTTTCTACATTTTGTTTTGTTCAAAACCAGCTTGTTACCTTGAAAGTGTCAGATCCTTTATGTGTACCAAACTCTAATTCTTTCGTTGCCTTTTTAACAACTTCAAATCCTGGCAATTTCGACTTCTTTAGCATTTATGTGCAGGAATCGTATTATAACATAGCACATCATCCCTTCATGTCAATTGTGAGACACTGTATTACTGAAGATAATAAAATGGAATTCGTCAACGAATCTGGCGTATATCGCAAGAACGTTCCTCAAAAGGTTATCATTTTAGTTGCTGTCAACTTTTATCAAAAGGAATGGAGAATTGTACACAATGAGATTTGACATATCATTATCGTCATCAGCCTGATTACGCCCACTTCAGGTCAAAAGCCTCTCCCATATTTTGCCAGTTGACTTGGTCCCGTGTTTGCTGCTGCCACTTTATACCCGAAAACTTCCTAATCTCATCTGCCCACCTAAATTGCTGTCTCCCCCTCACCCGCTTGGCTTCTCTGCGAATCCAGTTAGTTACTCCTAATGAGTAGCGGTTATCTTGTCTACGCGCTACGCGTTCGGCCAATGTCCATTTCGTCTTCTTCATTTTAACTATGATATCCTTCACCACAATTTCTCTGACCCACTCTGCTCTCTTTTTGTCTTTTAAAGTTACACCTATCATTTTCCTTCCCATCGCTCTCTGCGTGGTCATCCGTTTAAGCTGATTCCTCTTTGTAAGCCTCCACGTTTCTTCTCCATGGGTGAATAGCAGCAAGATACAGCTATTATATACTTTCCAGTGTTGCGGACTGGCACATTCATTCCATTCCAAATCCACTGTGGGGAATCACAAATTATCATAATTCCACATCCTTCGATTCTTCAGAATGAAAAAACCCTGGCCAATTCACACTCCGGGAATCACCAGGCAGGTCAATTCCATTTCTAAAATTCTTCAACGTAGCAAAGGCGTATCTTGACAACTTTATCGTGCTAAGAATGATTGTAACAACAAAAATCTCATGTCATCAGATGCATAACAACTGAAAAACTATGCTGAACACGTCACCGCGGTCGAGGGATAGTAGCTTGTTGACTTATCTCGTGCAGCAGAACCACACTACTAGTTCCCACAGGAGCCGCTTTCCCGCCATACCTCCAGTATTTGTATGGTGAGCACAGTCTTTAAAGAAAAGTTAGTAAACAGTTGTGGACGAACGCATTTACTTGTTTCAAGTGTCATCTGCTTCAGAAATCAAAAGTTCATTAGTATGGTACACTTGTTTCCACAAATGGGACCACCTGTCGAATTCATGGGAGAGACATGCGCGTAGAAACGCAATAATGTAATGCGTGTTGTGTTCTGGGTTTCGGTTTCGGATTGACATGTGAGGATGCCAGGGGGCGCCGCTCTGGCATCTAGGATTTCAAGGCGACTGTAAAATAAAGACAGTGTGTGTTAGGTAGCCGTGGAGTGCGGTTGTTGTGCTTTCTTTCGGCGCGTCGCGCCAACCCGCGTGTTTGGGCTGGTCGGGGTTTCCGCCGGCCGCGTACGTCTCCGTCGGCCGTCTTCTTCTGCTTCGTCGGGACCAGCCAGCCCCCAACCCAGCAATGCGCTCTGTCATGATTGACTTAAGGCAGTCGTCCCTTCCACAATGCTGCCAACAGCTTGTGAAACAGAGTATAGCTGCTTGTGCAGCGGTTGTCCTGTGGTTTCATTGCTTTGGTGAATTTAGGGGCGAGGCTCCTCTTGGTCTAACCTTGTCCTGCGTCAGGCGTAATCGAGACAGACAGACAGACAGACAGACAGACAGACAGACAGACAGACAGACAGACAGACAGACAGACAGACAGACAGACAGACAGACAGACAGACAGACAGACAGACAGACAGACAGGCAGGCAGGCAGGCACGCAGACAGGCAGGCAGGCAGGCAGGCAGGCAGGCCAGGCAGGCAGGCAGGCAGGCCGGGCAGATGGACGCTTCACCCCACTCAGCATCATTCACTCTGTAGATATGCTCTGATTTTTAGGGGCGAAGCGGCACTTATTCATCACTCGTAGCCGTTGTAGTATGGAACAAGTATAACATTTTGACCTCCCAAGGTGGTGCCGGTGAGAGATTTATTCTGTGCGTTGTTGAACAATAAAAAGTAGTCCTCAATGTGCATTCCAACGGCTGCTAATAGGGAATGAGAGACAGGAGCATTTGGCTTTTAGTTCACGCGCACGCTGCGATCACCATTAGCAGCCATTAGCATGTACATTGAGCACTATCTGACAAGAAAAGGTTGCTACGTTATACTCACTGGGTGTAACCTCCTTAGTTTTAGAAAGGTTTAGTGAGCGTTGAGCCACAGTGCCATGAATTCAATGAACTAAGTATATACCATGAATGAACCCGAGGTGGTTAAAGGTGGGAAGTAGATACGAAGCGCAAGCCGTAAGAAAGTAGAAGCCAAATTCTCCGGTCTCTGATTTCCCATTAGCAGCCATTTGCATGTACATTGAGCACTATCTGACAATAAAAGGTTGCTACGTTATAGTCGCTGGGCGTAACCTCCTTGGTTTTAGAAAGGTTTAGCGAGCGTTGGGCCGCAGTGCCATGAATACAATGAACTAGTATATACCAAGAACTCGAGGTGGTTAAAGGTGGGAAGTAGACCCGAAGCGCAAGCCGTAAGAAAGTGTGCGTGTGCCACCTCTCGCTTAGTCCTTGAAATGTCCGCTGGATGGCGGTGCTTCTATATGGGGAATATATGATGAAAAGATGCGAGATGGTGGTACTTGTAGTGTTGAATAGATGGACGAACAGACACATAGACAGATGCATGAATAGACGCATGAACGGACGCAGGGGCGTATGCATGGACGAACGCAGGGACGAACGCAGGGAAGGACGCACGAGCAGACGCACACACGGACGGGCGGATGGACGCATGGACGGTCACACAGACGGACGCATGGACGGACGGAAGCAAGAACGAATGGATGGACGAATGCTTCGCCCCACTCTCCATCATTCACTCCGTGGATATGCTGCCAATTTTTTTTCTTAAATAAACGTTTTGATACGTTTATTCACAACGAAAACGCGACACGCAGGATTTACACGAACGCGCAGCACAAACCAAGCAAAACAAACCAAGAGAAGCTGTTGCTGGGCAGCCAGGCGTCAACCTTATACGGTACCACATAGAACCATCACGATCACGACACTAAAATTGTCAACGTCATCGCTGTTTGCTCATCGTCACACAGCCCCTGAGGCGTCAAATATAGGAGCTTGATGAACGCTTCAAAATACTGACGATGTCTCATAACCGGAACGTACTGTTGAGCCTTTGGACGCTCTTTGCGCTCGAGATAGAAAACTTCTACGCAAGGAATGCAAGTATTACTTCGCTGAAAGAACTCGTGCATACCGAGCAATCGAATGAGCACCGCATCTCGAGTTCGATATTTGGTGTCGCTGCTCCTTTAAATATACCGAATTGTCTTAGACTCCGAGCTAGATCGTCCAGGCAACCTCGAGAACCGGCTCCATTAAAAATTGCAGGGACGTCAAAAGTAACATCTACAATGGTGTTCAGTGCAGTTGCGGAGATTGTGATGATGATTCATTGCACTTTCCCCATTATTTCATGGCAGTGTGCCTGTTATCGCGGCTGCGAACGAGGCTTTATACTCAATTAAATTATCTTTGCATATCTACTCGCCACCGGTTGACTAATTGAACAAGGCGACTGCTGACCCGAGAAGTAGCCAACGGCGTTAGTGGAGCCGCAACACCCTGCATGCTCTACATGCCGTGCAGAACTGAAACAGAGCCCCTAGAAAAGAAGAAGAAAGTTAGTGTAACAACATTTTATCATCTTACCTATACTCTTTATTTCAGTTGTTATCGTAAGCGTGGCTACGACGGAGGCCGGGGAGTGGGCGCCACCTCCTAAATCATCTAATGGTGGGGATGCAACTCTATAGTTGCTTGATACAGAGAGCATGAGACGCGTTATCCTAAGGTTGAAGGTTTGAGGAGACGGCGCAGGCGCCGAACAGTGAGGAAGGAAAATATCGGCTCCCGCTCTCAACATCTGTTTCCGCCTGTTAATCAATGTGTGTCATTGAATGGATTATATCGATCGACGCATAACATCGAGGAAAACAAGGCTACATCAATTTTCTGTGGTGGCTGAACTTGTCGTCATTTTACGAGACTTTTTGTGCCGACGACACGGTGCTTGAGGTAGGCCTAAGCCGAGCCGGGTCAACGCCACACGGACGCGTGCCAAGTGGCGTTCGTCGGGGGCGGGTGGCCGCGCGTTCGACATGCAAGTAATGATGGACGGGGAGAGCATATCTTCCGATGAGTGTACCGAAGAGTACGAGTGGCAAACAGCTGTTTCCAAGCGAATGTCGTCCAAATCCGCTGCTAGCGGGGACTCAGCCGGAGCTAGGCCTAGAACATTTGAGAAAGGCAATCAGGTCAAGAACAGAGTCCCCAGGGCGTCCCGCATGCCCTACATGCCTAAGGATCACTTCAAGATTATTCTACGACCACGTGGCGGCATCAATACTAGCAAGATTGGTTTCACCAAAGTAGGCAAAGCCATCATTGAAGCTGCAGGGTTGGGCTTGGATCATACGGCGTCAGACTTCATCTGCCCGAACGTCAGCCAGAACATAATGGTGGCGAGTACACCGGAGCGGGAAAATGCTGAGAGGTACGTGAGAATAAGATCAAGAGACCTGCGTGGTTGCAATTATGAGATCAACGCCTATGAGGCTGCACCGGACGATACGTGCAAAGGAGTGATAAGAAACATCGACATCGCCGATGGGCCAGCGGAGCTTGAGAGAAATATTGTCAACCCGATATACCCCTTGGCGCTTGCGGCTAAAAGAATTAAGAATACCGGCACTGTCATCATCGCCTTCGACGGTTACAAGGTTACAAATTTCGTCAGGTATGGTCCGATCCTGGTGAAGTGTTCGCTCTACAAGAAAAGGATTGATATATGTTATGCTTGCGACCGGCTGGGTCACAGAGCTGACGTGTGCCCTACCCTGGAAGAGACCGTGTGTAGAGGATGTGGCGAAATAAACGTGATTAAGGAACACAGGTGTCAACGCAGATGTGAACTTTGCGGTGGTCCACACCCCACGGCGGACAGGATGTGCAGACAGCGTTACACAATTCCATCTGTTGTCAGAAGAAGAAGAAGTGAAAGAGCAATGCCAGCCAATGCTGAAAAGGAACAAGTCGACAATCCGTTAAACCTGCACTTATCCGAGCTGCACTCCTCGGCATCAGCTCCAATGGATGACTCGAAGCCAACAGCAGCATTTCGCGGCAGGTCCAGGTCTCGAAATCGCTCCCGATCCAAAGCAAGGAGTGTATCTAGATCCAGAAGAAGGAGTGCATCCAGGTCCAAATCTGTGGTGAAGTCTGGGAATCGGAGTCCATTGATCAACCCAGAATCCGAAGGAGGCATTGGTTCGACGTGGGCCGACAAAGTTAAGGGATTGGCAATGACGGACAAGACGCCAACTACCAGAGGACAATCTTCCGACAACGGACGACTTGCCTGGGCTGATGGTGCGTGAACCGAACCGGTAAGTGTCATGCGTTGCAACCCACCCCCAGAGCAATGTAGGGAAATAGAGAGGCTCAAGAAAGAAAATGAAGAGCTAAGGGAAATGAACAAAAATATGCTTACAGAATTAGCAGCAATTAAAAAACTTTTAAGTGAAACCAAGCAGACCAAGAACAAAAACACGCCAAAGGAAACGCCAGTTCCCACGCCTGTGGGTGACGGGGCCATGTCGGCCAAGCGCCGAGCCGTCGAAAGTAAGCTGAATAATACTGAAACGCACATTGAGGAAATGAAACGAACAGTAGCCTCATTTTCAGATAAAATGAAAATGATCATGGGCAGCGTCTCACAGTTGACGATGAGTGTGGGACAAATGCAGAGTATATTAAGTGATCCTATAGGTAAGGGCTTAAGGCATTTAGCGAAAGAGTGAAAACTCTTGAAATGATGAATATGTCCGGCAACGACAGAGTGCAGTGTGGACAATCGTTCCACACAGCCCCCATAATTCTCCAGACAGGGGTGTACGAATATCCAGCATGGCCCACACTAAAAGAGAATTTCGAGTGTGGCAATGGAATTACGGGGGGTACAACAACAAACGTGCCACACTCCAGCAATATCTGAGATCACTACGATTTAATCCGGATATAATACCCAAGAAACTGGGTACGTATACGTCACGCTCACAGGGTTAGAGCTATAGAGTGCGGAAACTATGGTAGAGGCTTATATGTGTTTGTAAATAGGCAGCTGACACACATCTCGCACGATCTGGGCATTCGGGACAAGAACTTAGAGTATCTCATGGTTGAGGTATTAGTGCCGGTCTCATACAAAAATCAAAGATGCAACAGCTCATTTATCCTCAACATTTACAGTAACCCGAAGCACTACAGGCCACAGTTCAGGGTAATTTTCGAGAAAGCTACGAAACTCGCGGAAGTTAGGCCTGTAATCATATTAGGGGACTTCAACGCTGCTCATGAACTCTAGGGATAAACTGCGACAAACCCCAAAGGCAGGAATCTATTGCATCATGGTGATGAGCAAGACCTAGTATTGATCACGGATAAAGGGTATCCCACAAGAATCGGCAATTCTGTCTGTCCCGACCTAACCTTTGTCAAGAACGTAGAGTATCTCATATGGACAAATACCGGTCATAACTTCGGCAGTGATCACTATGTTCTCGAGGTTAAGCTGGAGGTTGAGAAAGGCTGCACTCGAGAATTTGAGGTTGTTGATTGGGATGTCTTTTGCAGAATTAGAATGCAAAGCGAACCAAATGCTGCCAAACCAAGCCTCAAAGAGTGGTGCGAATTCATCAGCAATGATATCAAATCAGCCACCAGAAAGCTTCTCACTGACGCTAACGTGGAGGCCACAGATTCTAAACTAGCCCACTTAAATGAAGCAAAGCAGTCCATTACCAAAAAATGGCGGACTCAAAGACTGAAGCGTAAACTATGGAAGAAAATAGCAGAACTGAATAAACAAATTGAACAGTACTGCACCAACCAATGTAAGATGCAGTGGGATCGATTTTGCGAAACGATTGATGGGCAGATCAGGAACGGTAAAGCATGGAAACTTATTAAGCACCTCCTAGACGAGCAAGGCACCAGGTCCAGCCAGAGACCCTGTCTTGCCCGGGCCATACACACAGCCCTTAAAAATCAGGACATTAAAACAGTTACTAAACAACTCATAGACAAATACCTACCAGTCGCTAAGGAGCCAGAACAATTTCAACGATAGGAACACCGGGGAGCCCCTCAGCCGGAGCCGGATCGACCTTTCACTTTATCTGAAATCAGAAAAGTGTTGAGTGAGTTAAACAGAAAGTCTGCCAATGGCCCAGATGGCGTCACCAACAAATCACTCAGGAATCTCGACAAACCCTCTATTGAATCACTGACTGATTTTATTAACGAAGCATAGAATTTGGGTGAAGTTCCAGATGAATGAAAACTTTGTCAAGTCATACTAATACCGAAACCAGGTAAACTTGCAGGGAGTTATCCAAGTCTGGAGAACTTGCGACCAATATCGCTAATATCATGTGTAGGAAAAGTTGCCGAGCATGATATCCTCAACAGGCTTAAGGATTTCTTGGAGTACAACAACATATACACCTACAATATGTTAGTCTTCAGATCCTCACTATCTACACAGTATGCTATGAAGCAGATTAAACACGACATTCTCGACGGATACTCTAGAGATACCAAAGCCATCCTCGGACTAGACATGGAGAAAGCATTCGACAACATTTGGCACAAATACATCCTTCGAACGATAGAGGAAATCGGACTTGGATCGAAAAGGTATAATTACATAAAATCTTTCTTAGGGGAACGTACGGCGAGGTTAAGGGTAGGAGACACCAACTCAGGCGTGGTTCAGCTTGGTGATCGTGGAACCCCTCAAGGCTCGGTGATCACTCCCGTCCTCTTCAACCTGTGCATGATCGGCCTGTCCAGAAAACTGAGCAATGTCAGCAACATTCACTACACCATCTATGCTGATGACCTTACTATATGGTGTGCTGGTGGTATAGTGAAGGACAGGTACAAGATGCACTCACAGAAGCGGTGCACACAGTGGAGGAATACTTGAGGCCCACTGGTCTCAGGTGCTCCCCACAGAAATCGGAGTTATTACTTTACAGAAAATGATGATTGATATGTGAAGTTTAACGTCCCAAAACCACCATATGATTATGAGAGACGCCGTAGTGGAGGGCTCCGGAAATTTCGACCACCTGGGGTTCTTTAACGTGCACCCAAATCTGAGCACATGGGCCTACAACATTTCCGCCTCCATCGGATACTTTACAGAAAAGAGAGAGGGGGAGACCTAAGGGCTGGAAGCCACTATCCGAAAGTGACATACACATATTGACCGAAAACGAAGTAAATATACCCAGAGTCGACAGGATTAGTCATCAAGATGTGATTCCTGCCATGCAAATGGCAGGAATCACATGGCGCTCAAGAAAATTATCTTCAAGGCAGAGAATGCATACCGGATGATCAGACGACTTGCAGAGAGACAAAAAGGCATGAAAGAGGACAATCTTCTCAGGTTGATCAACTCTTTCATGCTATGTCGTATTTCATATGCGGCTTCTATGTACTGGACACAAACCCAACTAAAGAAGCTCGACACGGTGATCAAGAAAGTCATCAAGAGTTCACTGGGTCTCCCGCTTCGCACCAGCACTCAAAAATTGCTCAAGTTAGGGGTACACAACACGACTAGAGAAATTGCGGAGGCTCAAGAAAGGTCACAAATAGCAAGACTCTCTACAACTTGCACGGGGAGATCGATCCTCGATAGAATCATGATCAAGCCTGTCATCGACCAGGAGACGTACACCAAGATACCACAGGACTTCACTGAGAGCATCATCCTTGCCCCGTTGCCAAGAAATATGCACCAAACCTTCAACGTCGCCAGAAGGGTAGCCCGGGCTAAGGCTTTATTGAAGAAGTTGGATAAAGGAGGCAGTGGGGCTCGCTTTGTCAACTCAGCCTCATATAAAGACCGAAATAATTTCGCGGTAGTAGTTGACCACCAGGGCAGGTGTATCAACTGCGCCACAGTTTACACTTCCAAACCGGTAGTCGCTGAACAGGTTGCTATCGCGTTGGCCCTGACGGATGATCGATACACCGAGATATACAGCGACTCAAAACCAGCCATCAGAGCCTTCAGCAGGGGCAGGATCACACCACAAGCAGTTCGAATTATTAATAGTAAACAGGCCATTGATACACATTACATATATTGGTTCCCAGCGCACTTTGGATCACTCGATGACATCCCCAAGAATCCAAATGAATCGGCCAACAGCATTGCCCGCGAACTTACGGACCGGGACGCTTTTACACATGGCTTTGATTCTGCTGGATTCGAAAATATACAACGGGATACGCCCATGACATATAATGAAATTACTAAGCATTACTACCTGGGGAGGAGAGAGTTTGCACACCCTCACAGTAGACTAAACAGAGCACAAGCGGTCACACTTAGACAATTACAGACACAGTCTTATTACTCACCGGCACAGGTAAAAGAATGGTATGATATAAAAGATATGGATGTTGTTTGCAAGGCATGTAAGAAAGAAGTATGCACGCTTGATGATATGCTCTAGGAATGTGGGTCGCTTGGCCGTGGCATTTCCCGGGAATGGTGTACAGGAACGATAAAGACTCAGGACCATATCCCCCAAGTCCTGGCTGTCCAGTACGCCTATGACAGGGCTAGGAGGCTTGACCTCCCAGTCCCAACGTGGGATTAGCCAGGCAGATGGCTACACCCTGTACAGGACGTATAAATAAAGTTGTTTCCATCCATTCATCATATAAGAGTGGGACGCAAAGTCTGTCTCTATAAGTTTACTCAGCTATGACTACGCAGGCGTTTTAGGATAATGGCGGCCGAAGGCTTCCAAGAAATGACATTCAAAGAACTCTTCACTACGCATGTTTACTTTATGAAGGCAGAGCCCAAGGCTAGGCCACTGGGAGAAGCGTGTCATTTCGTCATTTCCTGTGGCAGCTCAACAATCGGAGCACCAAGCTTATGCAATTAGCTGCTCTTACAAAAATTTATATATGCATTGTATATATGACAGCCAGGATGTTCTGGAAGTCTCTAGACCTTCTGCGCGTAAACTTTAGTCCGATCTTAAAAGGGACTGATAACGGGCCACAACATGTGATTATATCGTGGTAGAAAGCAGTATTAAGGAGTCACTCACTTTGCTGCACGCACTGTGATATGTCCATGCGCATCGTATGTGCGTGGAGTGCACGCATGCACAGCCAACCGCCGCGCTTAAACCCGAACCGTTCACATCTCACTACATCTCACTATTTGCAGCACGTGTCATGCGCATACGAATTCGTAGTCACCGCAGATGAATACGTTTGCGATTTAGCTATTTCACGGAGTTTTCCGAGTTACCACTCTGAGATTATATCCTCTGACCGAAAACCTTTCCATTGCGCAAAGAAAAACAGGCACCGCAAAAAAACTGGTTAATGGTCTCCTTAAGCTTTCGTCATCTCTGGTTTTGCCACAGTGTCAAGCTTTGTGGGGGAAAGCCCGCCTGCTGCGTAATCAAGGCGCCATGGAATGAACTGTTTGTTATTTTTTTAAGGCTAAGCTTTTTTAGCACACTGCAGAAACTTTCAACACACACACACACACAAATATATATATATATATATATATATATATATATCTGTTTGTCTGTCTGTCTGTCCGTCCGTCTGTCTATCCATGTGTCTGCCTGTCGGTCCACCTCTACGTATGGGTGATGTCGTGATCGCCTCTTTAACTTGGGGGTATATTAGAATTAGTATTAGAGTGTAAGAGGGCTTGACGAATGTATCTGGCTGTCATGAGATGAAAAACATGAAGATCCCGTCACCTACGTCACCAAACCTTTTCCTCCACACGTGTGTCACATATCCGTATATCTAGAGTTGCGGTAAGCGGGCATGCACTCGCATATAGATTATGTACCCAGAGAGAAGAGTCTTTGGCAATTTAAATGCGAGAGCAATTTTAAGTTATGCAATTGTAAACAACTGGTTATGTAAAACATACTAGCCTGTTCAAATTATATTCTCTGCGTACGACATCTGTACTTATCTTTAGCGTCAGTTCATAACGTTTGGCTCAATAAAGTTTCACACTCCTTCCGCATGCTGCGCATAACATCGATTCCTATAATAGTACCTGAGATCTGCCGAATATTTTTCCATGGCAGGTGTTAGTGGGACTTACATGAAGAATAATGCTCACCTGACAGCAACGAACATCTTCACGAATAAGTAGCTTAAGATTAGTCGGCGTGTACGTCGATCGTGAATTTCAGCTGACGCATGCCGCTGATAATGTGTCTTTTCCGAAGGACACTTGTGAAAATGAACGTAACAGTGAAGGTGTTGTCTGCAACGTATACGAATGGTGGTGAAAGCGTTGCGGAAGGGTTGCAATGCGTATTGACGCGATAGTGTTAAATATGTCGTTTCGCTGGAATTCCGGTGTCGGCATCGGCGTCGTTGTAGTGAGCGAAAAATCATCATGTCAGTGATGAAAAGTTGAGGAAAAATGCAGATAAAATAAATAATAAAAGTATTCGGTTCAAGTGTGAATCAAACCAAGGCCGTCGGCGGGGCAAGCAGATGTTCTACCACAGAGTCACGTCATTGCTTTAACTTTCATGATGTTTATTATAATATGCATTAGAATGAACATAAGATGACACTAATGATATTATATGAAACATATAAGTACAAATCCACAGCGTCAATAAGCACTCTGGCGTTACAGAGCAAACACTCGACGATTAACGAAGTGCGGTAGAGAAGCGGGAGTTCTTCAAACGGTGTTATATACACAAGCCGTGATGAGGCCAAGGGTGTTTGTGTGTAGAACAACTTTATCAACTGATGGTCAGCGTGAAGGCGTGTACATAGTTTAGTATTTCCCGTTAAGTTAAAGCGTGAAAAAAAAAACTTGAAAAGTGTCAGGACCTACTGCCCCCCCTCCCCCCTAGTGACGGCTCTTCGAAATTGTCATCCATCGTCTTTAACCTGCACCTTCACAAACATCCCTTCACTTGTCAATTGGTCCTGCAGGAATATAACAATAATTTTTAATGCAAAGACGAGCTTCCTTAAGGCACAATATTTGTGTTTAAACATAATGAACAATGCATACTACGGGCGATGAAACTTTGCGATGAAACGCGTCGACGAATGCTCGATCGAAGGTTTCTAGGGCGCTATAGCAATCGCAACTTCGGAAATATAATATTACACCCACGGTGCCCTCGTGCTCTGCCGCACTGTTGATTCGCTCTTCACGGTCACTATCATCTAGGACAATTCACGTAAGGTGCGCTGTTCCTATTTTATCCCAGACCTCTTGCGAAGGTGTATAAGTGGCCATTGACTACCGGATCTCCACACCATTAAACTTTCAGGCGAATAACGAAACTGCTCTGATATCAACTTGTCCGAAACAACCACTGCTTAGGTTAAGCTACGGGTTCTGCAGGTGAGCTATATGAGCTCGAACACGCGAGTGCCGTGGCAAATGGTCTCAAAACCGACATAACGCGATAGCGGGATGGCGCATGCCGAAACAGTAGGGGGAAAGGAGGGTGCTCATCCAGTGACTGTTGCCACTCCCACTTGATTATTGCTGCTAAACGGCAGCTCATCTCGTGCCCATCGGCCACTAGCAATAATAACACTGAAAGGAGAATTCACCAAACACAAAAGTGAAAGATGCGCATCAAAATGTTCATGCGAACACAATCTATAGATGCAATAAAAGCATGGCCTGGGAATCACGGCAGGCTACGTCACAGCCGATATCTTGGTAGCTGCGCAGCCTGATTGGCTAGGCTGTGCGCGTTGATGTGAGGTCATGTCACCGCTAGCAGTCACAGATATGCTATAAGCTGCATTTTGTAGCAACAATATCGAGGCGGGAGTGTCAACAGCAAGGGGAAGTGCGTTGCCCTTTCCACTTTGATTCTTAGAGCGGCCGCTGCGAATCAGCAGACGTAGGATTCGAGGCTCTTCACTCTACGCTCGCTTGTTCGGGCTCATATTGCTCACGATAGTACTCATCATTTTCATGGTTCATCTGTAATGCTGGATGTCTGTACGGAGTTCGTTACTGCGACCGAGAGTATGTGATGTTAACCATACAAGTCCTGCTAACCAGTGCTGTTAACCAGCTTTGGAAAGTGTGCATAAATCCCTGCGAATGAATACGCTGGTCTGCACAATCCACGGCTGCACGCGGTCTTATCTTTTGTGAGATTATGGTGTGTGTGTGGTGGGTGGGAGGAGGGGGGGTGTATTTGTAAATACGTAACTGACAGAGTAAAATTAATGACGTTAATATGTTAGTGATTCGAAGAAATTTTCTTCTTCAGCTGTGGGGCTTACATATATGCGTCTACGCAGACGTACTGTGTGTAGAATACGAGCGCGGGACCCCGAAATGTTATGTGGATGGAACCGGGAAACGCAGCAGCTGAGCAACCGCCGTTGGCGCCGCAGCAGCAGCGGAGCAGTGTTGGAGCGCACGAAGCAGTCAAACGGCTGCAGGCAGATGCAATGAATAAACGTCGCCACTGCACGGGATGCACGCATTCGGTGCTGAATCGGCAGCAGCACACGCTCGCACGCAGGCCGACCCTCACGAACGGTGTTGCCAGACAAGAAAAGCTGGCACGTAACAGCGGAGAATTGGCGCGGCCGGCCCTGTGGGAGTGGTCACGTGACGACAGCCTCGATCGCCGCCGCGAACGGGTGGCTATGAAGTGAGTAGCACAGGCACAGAAAAATAAAGACAAATGTTTCTCTCGCCCAGCGCGGGTCACTCTTCTTCGATTGCCCACCGGGCGCCCAGAGCACCGACCAGTTAGCCGGACGGCGGCACCGGTGCGAGTCTGTTATTTTAAGGCGCGTTTTATTTTTTTTCTGTCCTTCGGCGCAACCGTTCTTTTTATCTCGTTTCGCTTACTTCTCACGTTCGATGCTGATGTTCCGCCATCTTTTTCTGCACTTGGATTCTCTCCTCGCGTTGCCGTGTAGGTTTACGAAAATAAAAAAAAAATATAGGAGGGACGAGACTGCGGAGGGGGTCCCGCGGAGCTCCGGAAATCCCGCGTTATTTGCGCGCCGTCCAATCAATAGGAGGGGGCTCAAATACACCGTCGCCGCTACCATTGGCTATCGCCTGCTGACCGCTCGCCGCGAGGGCGGCGGGAGGACCCATACGCAGCTGCGTCGCTGAACAGTGCGACGACTTCAAGGGCTTCCTCCGTTCGGAGGGACACCTCCGGTTTGACGCTTGGCCGCGCGTTTCGCTCTCTCGTTGTAGCATACACCATCCCGTGCGTGCTTGCATATCGCGCAGCGCGCGTTGTATACCTCGCGTTGTCGCCGCCACATGCAACGCTCCGGACGGAAGTCTATTCACGTTTCACGTGCACGCCCACTGCTTGCGATGCTTGTGCTGCCGGTTGTTTGAGATTGTTTTCGTATTATCCTTCAAGTTTCTCTGTTTTATCTGTTCACTGCTTCGGACAACTGAGTACGTCACATGCGCGCCACCGGCGACACCTCGGCGCCAGTAGGGGGCGGTGGCGCTGCGAGGAGTCCAAACCACCGAATCAAGCCATAAGGCTAGTCGCTCCGTTTGTGTGTTTGCGTTGTCGCCTCGCTTTCTCCGTCGTTCGCGTGCGCTGTATCCCCGCAGCGCCCTCTGCGGCTGGCATACCAATTCGCTGGCAGCGTTGTCGCGTGTTCTCGGGGCGTCCTGCACGTAAGCAGCCGCCTCCATGGACGTGCAGGCGGGAAGAAAGCGAAAAAAAAAAGGCAATAAATTTGTCTTTTCCTCGGAAAAAGTTTCGTGTGTTTGTGTTGGCTCGCTTGCTCCCGTTCTTCGTTGGCCCCGGCCTTTCCTTATTTGTGGCGTGTGTACTTCGTTCTCGTGTACACATATACGTGTCAAAACGCCGGATCGACCCGTAGCATGCGTGATTAACCGTTGGCGCCACAGTTTATTTGGCGAGCGTTAACGAGAGAAAAAAAATTTTTTTTTGTCTTAGCTCCCTGTGGAAATCGAACGTGACAACGAAGCTTTTCTTGTCACGATGGCGTGCAGTCGACACGGAGTCGTGTGTAGGGTGTGGCGCTCAGAGACACAGCGAAACAAAAACGAAAGAAAACTCATATGAAATGGGCGAGACGTCATGTTTGCCTTCCCTTGTTGGGTGTCGAAATGCGTGTTACTTAGAAATGTCAACGTCGATGGCTCGGCCTTTTTCGGTATGAAGCGCGTGACGAGCAAAGAATAGCGTGCTGTGAAACAAAAAGAAAGTCATGCTTTGCATTGTTTAACTCTCATTCCTTCTTTCTTTTACTTTCTTAACAAAGTATGATAACCTCTAACTTCGTCGACGCACGAGAAAGCCCGATTCCATATATTCGATCAATATATATGTTCAGGCTTATTCAGTAAGATCGGCTTCTTACCCCTTTTTTGTTTCAGTATGAAAGTAATAAATCCCTTGTGATTTATTTTTATTTGCGTTAAAAGGAGATATGCTCGTTATCAAACACTGTGTTTCGAAACACTGATTACCATTAACCGTTGTATATAAGCTCAGCACTATATACTCACCACAAGTAAAAATCACAAAGGACTTGGACGCTTCTTCACGCAGTATATATACGATTTGTACACCACGTATACGTTGTGGACGGCAATTGAATGGTGTTGAATAATGTATAGTAACAGGTCGCGGGATCGAATCCTGTCCGCAGCGGTCGCATTTCGATTGAAGCGATATACTAGGGGCTCGTGTCATTTTAGACTTAGGTGCACGCTACAGAATGCCAGGTGGCCTAAATTTTCGAAGCCCTCCACTACGGCGTCCCCCATTATCATATCGCAATCCTGGGACGTGAAACACTACACAATAATTATTATGGTGCTGTAGAAAAAACTACTTCGAATCACTGCGTACTTGTAACAATTCATTTGCATGTTGACGGGTTATACGGCCGGAAAAGTACCACACGGATATGCGCACGGCATGAAAATTGTAAAAACATGTAAATTACACAGCCTTGATCGCCAAGAGAAAGCACGAAATGCCGTTCGCAAACTAACGCATATAGTTCTGAGAGCATCGTGCACAGGTTACAGCTACACGAACAAGAGGTGCCTTTACGTGACACTGATGTTTGTATCGCATCGAACGTGTGGTCTTGTCCTTGATACGTTGGTGTGCGTGGAGATTCTTGTTCCGTAAATATCGCGAAGCGCACGCCCGTTTCTAATCCACGCAATGAAAGTAGACAAGACGTCGTTTGGGCATTCGTTAGTTCTACTTGGCGACAGGCAGTTCAGCTGAACGATATGTTCCAGGCCCTTTACGAGACATAACACACAGGCAAGACTTTTACTTTGTGCTTGCATAAATTAAACATACCAAGAAGTTGGTCTCTCCTTTTATACATGTGAGCGTCACATGTTCAGCTCTGTGAGAGTCACATGAGAGGCACGTTGACTGTCCTCAGGAAAGTCATGGCACGCGCGACTCTCGAAAAGAGAGTCAGTGCACGAGTATACACGACGCTCTGAAAGAGAGTGATCCTTCTTCTCTCTAAAGGGAGTGCTGCACATGCGACTCTCACATGTATAAAAAGAGAAGCAAATGACACATCTACAGTGCGGACAAACCACCGTGAAGAGTCGCATCTTGATCCTCATCATCACCCTTCATACCACAACTTTCTGCTCTTTACTCACAATAACTGGTTAGATTACTATATAGGTCATGGTGAGAACTGACGACCTCTGCCGCCTTCACCCCCGCCATGATTATCATGTTTCACAACCAAGTTGTGCCTCTTAAAAGCCAAAGCAAATCAAACGCCACACTCAGAAAGCTTTACATAGACCTCTACCCAACACGGGCGCAACCTCTCCAAATGGGCTTGCGCCTCGAACAGCAACGACGGCAGGGTTCATGATCACCCATACGTCTCGCTCACTTCAGTTACGTAAGGCCGGCAATCTGCGATTCCCACAGTGACTTCTTTCTCTGGCATGCTATTTTCCCGCTGGGCTCATTGTTTGTCACACGCTATGTTTGTCCTAGCAGAGACGTCGATGTCTGCGCGGCTCACCAGAAACCGCCACACAGTGCGCATCTTGTGTACAGTTGGGGCACTTAAAAAACGCCTGCTCGGAAGGCGCAGCACAGTCACGGCGAAAGCTAGAAGAGCGGCCTTTCAGAGCCTTTTCGAAACACATGATTGGGTAACACTACTGCAAGCACACTTGTTTGATACCCACTTGGTCATTATTATTAATAAATTTATTTCGGCACTAGGCCGGCATTCCCTATGCTATTTTTGTCCTTCCCTGAGAAGCGTGCTATCTGCTCAATACTTGCAAGGAATTTTTGCCAATTGTTCATGCAGTGGCTGACGACGATCAGGACTTATGGTGGAAGTGGGTATGCGCCACAGTTAATAGAGTAACAAGAACAAGCTTTTGTGGTGAGTTGGAGCGTTGGACGTCCCACTTGTTACGCTATTTGCATTTTGCGACGACTGGTTGTTCTCTCGCTGTTCTAGAACGCTTTATAAGACGTATTAACGCGATTGCTTTCCAGAGATCAAGCCTGCCTAAGGCAAGTTAAACAACAAGTCACAAGCACCGGTGTAGCTCAGTGGGAGAATACTGGGCTGGCACTCAGTAGACCTGGGTTCGAGCTCCACTGTGTAACTGGTGCTTTTATTTCTGTCTAATTTTGCGCGATGTGGTTACGGACACCGGCGGTGGCGGCGGACAACTGCGCGTGACCCGAGTTGTGATCTCATCACAGCTTTCGCTGTAAAAAATAAAAAATCACAGCATATCCACTGAGTGAATAATAATGAGTCGGGCAAAGCACTGCAGCGTTTCCTCACTAAACCGTGCACCATTTGCCAATATCGCCCACTACGTCTTCAAAGACGTGACAAACCCTGTATATATCTATATAAGAAATTTTATTATTTGTAAGTGGTAGCTATACGTTGCTTCCGTCTCCCTTCATTATAACGGCTTTATGGTCGGTGAACTGGTGGATCGGTGATAAGGCGTAGTGGGATGTCTGCAAGGACGAAGTAGTGGGCAGCATGCAAAGGTGGAACTTTAAGCGAACACGTAAAAACAAGGGATTGACACAGAGGGGCAATGTATGGTTCTTTGACGCGCACCTCGCTTACAGGTACACGAGCATCATGCATTTCACATGGGCTACTTCTCAACACTATTTGCTTTATGGTCGATGAAGTGGTGGATCGGTGATGGGGCGTATAGTGGGATGTTTGCAAGGACGAAGTAGTGGGCAGTTGGCAAATGTGGAAATATGGGTGGTCACGTACATACATACATACATACATACATACATACATACATACATACATACATACATACATACATACATACATACATACATACATACATACATACATACATACATACATACATACATACATACATACATACATACATACATACATACATACATACAAGGGATGGACAGACCCACACCTTAGGAGCTTCGCAAAACGTCAGGCCTGCGCGGAAGGCGCAGCACAGTCACAGCGAAAGCTATATGTAAGAGCGGCCTTTCAAAGCCTTTTCAAACTCATTAAGTAACTACTGCCAGCACACTTGCTTGATACCTACTAGGGCATTAATAATAAATTTATTTGGGTAGTAGGCCGGCATTCCCTATGCTATTTTTTGTCATTGTACTTAGAAGCGTGCTATCTACTTAACACTTGCAAGAAATTTTTGCCAATTGTTCATGCAGTGGCTGACGACGATGAGGCCTTGTGGCTGAAGTGGGTATGCGCCACAGTGAATAGGGGAACAAGAACAAGCTTTCGTACTGGGTTGAAGCATTGGAAGACCCACTCGTTACGATATTCGCATTGTGCGACGACTGGGTGCTCTTTCGCTGTTTTAAAATGTTTTATAAGCCGTATTAACGCGTTTACTTTCCCGGCATCAAACCTGCCTAAGGCAAGTTTGCCAACAAGCTCAGTGGTAAAATACTGGGCTGGCACCCAGAGGACCCGGGTTCGAGGCATACTGTGTCATTAGTGTTAATTTTATTTTAATTTTTCTCGGTGTGGTTATGGACACCGGCGGCGACGGCGGCGGCGGCGGACAATTGCGCGTGACCCGAGCGGTGATCTCATAGCAGCTATCGAAGTAAAAAAATTGCAACCCAGTCACCCTTGCTCCGCATGCTTCGCATAACATCGATTCCCATTGTACGCGGGATCTGCCAAATTTTTCGTCATGTTTGGGAGCGAGACACGTACCTATTGTCGCGATTAGCACGTTACAGTCAAGGTGGCTACTGCGCTGATCGTTTTTATATATACGCTGCAGTTATGAATACAGATCATCATCATCATCATCAGCCTAACTACGTCCACTGCAGGACAAAGGCCTCTCCCATGTTCCGCCAGTTAACCCGGTCCTGTGCTTGTTGCTGCCAATTTATACCCGCAAACTTCTTAATCTCATCTGCCCACCTAACCTTCTGTCTCCCCCTAACCCGCTTTCCTTCTCTGGGAATCCAGTTTGTTACCCGTAATGACCAGCGGTTATCCTGTCTACGCGCTACATTCCCGGCCCATGTCCATTTCCTCTTCTTTATTTCAACTATGATATCCTTAACCCCCGTTTGTCCCCTAATCCACTCTGCTCTCTTCTTGTCTCTTAAGGTTACACCTACCATTTTTCTTTCCATTGCTCGCTGCGTCGTCCTCAATTTAAGCTGATCCCTCTTTGTAAGTCTCCAGGTTTCTGCTCCGTAGCTAAGTACCGGCAAGATACAGCTGTTATATACCTTCCTCTTGAGGGATAGTGGCAATCTACCTGTCATAATTCGAGAGTGCTTGCCGAATGTGCTCCACCCCATTCTTATTCTAGTTACTTCAATCTCGTGGTTCGGCTATGCGGTTATTACCTGCCCTAAGTAGACATAGTCTGTTACAACTTGAAGTGCACTATTACCTATCTCGAAGCGCTGCTCTTTTCCGAGGTTGTTGTACATTACTTTCGTTTTCTTCAGATTAATTTTAAGACCCACCTTTCTGCTCTCCTTGTCTAACTCCGTAATCATGAGTTGCGATTCATCCCCTGAGTTACTCAGCAATGCAATGTCATCGGCGAAGCGCAGGTTACTAAGGTACTCTCCATTAACTCTTATCCCTAACTGTTCCCATTCTAGGTTTTTGAAAACTTCCTGTAAGTACGCGGTAAATAGCATTGGGGAGATTGTGTCCCCCTGCCTTACACCCTTATTGATTGGTATTCTGTTGCTTTCTTTATGAAGCACTACGGTAGCAGTTGGTCCCCTGTAGATTTCTTCCAGAATGTTAATATATACTTCATCTACGCCCTGATTTCGCAGTGTCTGCATGACGGCTGATACTTCTACTGAATCAAATGCCTTCTCGTAATCTATGAAGGCTATGTATAGTGGTTGGTTATATTCTGAGCATTTCTCTATTATTTGATTGATAGTATGAATGTTGTCAATTGTTGAGTATCCTGTTCGAAATCCTCCTTGTTCCTTTGGTTGATTGAATTCAAATGTTTTCTTTACTCTGTTAGCAATTACCTTTGTAAATAGCTTGTATATTACAGAGAGCAAGCTGATCGGCTTGTAATTTTTCAAGTCCTTGTCATCTCCTTTCTTATGCATTAAAGGGATGTTAGCGTTCTTCCAAGACTCTGGTACTCTTCCCGTCAGAAGACACCTCGTAAACCGGGTGGCTAGTTTTTCTAACACAATCTGTCCTCTATCTTTCAGCAGATCTGATGTTACCAGATCCTCACCAGCAGCTGAAGAGGAAACTTGGGATAGGCAAAAATCGGATGTATGCACTAAGGGACATACAAGGCAAAATAACTACCAATATGGATAGGATTGGTAAAATGGCGGAGGTGTTTTACAGAGATCTGTACAGTAGCCGAGACAACCACGACCCTAAGACTATAATAACTAGCAGTAACACAGATGACACACCACCAGTAATGATAGAAGTCAGAAAAGCTTTGGAGAGCGTGCAAAGAGGCAAAGCTGCTGATGAGGATGAACACAGATATACGTGCTTAAACAGCGTATGTATACGTAAAGAATTTGACATTAGGAGAGCAAATCTGGGCAAGCTGGTTGTACATGCAAGAAACTAACAGCACAAATCAACTCAAACAAACAATAACTAAGAATCTAACGAAGTGTTTCACCATGGCGAACCGATACTATGCTCTCAGGAATTGCTTTTTTAAGTCCTATATAGTCCACCAGCTTCCAATGCTTCTTCTGTTTATAAGTTCGTTTTCTTTGTCCGTGTCATTCGTGCGCAGTTATCCTGTGACACTTGAGTTACACGCACCGTGCTGCCAAGTGAATCATAATTCAATCATCAGTTGTTTGCTTGAATGATTATGATGAACGACGATTTCGCACCTAGTTCAAAAATAGTATACGCAGCCATCACACGTGAACGATTCGTGGGCACTTTTTCGCGAAGAACCAACAAACTGGTCCCGATTCCAGTATTGCGTATACCCGTCGTCAACGGTGATGAAGCATCGCGGAGAGCTCCCACGCTATTCGACAATCACATCAGGTATCCTCCGGACGAACCGCAAACTCGGTCCTTCAAATTGAAGAGTGTACAGAAGCGAAACTGGCCTGCACGCACGTATACGCCGACTAACCTGAGGCCACGTTCCCAGCCAGAAAAGAAGCGAAGAAAAAAATAGGAAGGGGGGTGAAGGGTATGTAGGGGAATACAAGGACCACGCACGCACAACTTCGCAGCGCGTCGTTCTTCACAACGGTCGTTTTTCGTGGCACTGACAACTGCCGAGGCCTATTGCGTTTCATTCCTAATCGCTAACGTTTTTCTCGGAGATCTTCCCCCCCTCCTACTTCGGTCACTAACTTCGTCCCCTCTTGTGGACACACGGGAGTACACGCCCGCTGAAGTCGGAGTCTGCGCCGCATGACGGATGGAAAAGTAATTGCGTAATCGCGAGGCGAATTAAGTTAGCGTGCTCCAAAACGAGTCGTCCACGCGTTCGAGCTTCGGGCTAAACTCGCGGCGACGTCTGTGTTTCGAATTGGGGCGCATGATCGCTTGCGAGAGCTCAAGAGATGCGTAGTATAATGCTCACGAAGCTGTGGCAACTCGGCATGAGTGCTTTCTTTTCTGAACGCGGAAGGTCCTGCTTATACGAACTCTGAGATAGGAATAAACACACACACACACACACACACACACACACACACACACACACACACACACACACACAGTGGAAAACAGGCACGAATGTCGGTGCCTTTCCACACACGTGTGGCGTGCAGTTTGGTCGAATCATCTACCCAGGAAACTGCGGTGCGGTGGCTCTATAATACGAATGCCTGCTGCTGCCGCCTGCCACCTTTTATAAACACCGAGCCCCGTCGTGCCTCTTCGTGTGTCTCTCACTGAAAGGTTTTTTTCTTTTTACCTCTCGGTTAGAAGACCGGGCGTACAGCGGACCGACGTCTGCAGTCCGTGTGGTGCGCCTTGGTCCAGACATGGAACGCATAGGAGTGACTCTGGGAGCGAGAGAGCGCATCGCTATCACATTGTCTCTCTGGCGGCATGACGGCGGCCGAGAGGAGGCCGTACTTCTGTAATTTTCGGGTCCGTCGAAGCTGATAATGCCGCCGCGAGCGGGGCAGGGGTGGGTTGCCAGCCAATCACGAGACTCGTCCTTCTATAGGGCCCCCCGTCATTATATAAATTACAGCCCGGTCGTATATACTCGAGGCTAAAATAAAGGAATTGATGGACTCGTCTCGGCAAGCGAGCCACGTCGCTGCGTCCGCTTGTTGCTGCTGCTGCTTCTATAGTTGGCATATGCAGCTGCACGGTTGGCACTGCTGGAAGGAGTATTTACGGCCAGCCTCCACTGGCGGTGCTTGCATTTCTACAGTGGCGAGCCAAGCGCGCCTAATTTTGTTCTACGCCACTCTCATTGCATGGGTCCTTGCGTGGACGAAATAATATGTTAGGGAGGCAGGACTTGCCGAGCTCCAGCCGACTACCTGTTCACGTGCAAGCTGCTGCTTGTCATTGGCCTCTACGGTTCTTGTGCGCCATTCTCGCGTGTAGTTTTTTTTTTTTCGAGATTACTTTGTTGGTGTGTGGATAAACTCTCCGTTCATTTGCTCGTTCTTCGAGCAAACCAGACGCACTAATGACAGAGTACAAGCACGGCGGCTCCTAAAGCACGCACATTAACGTGATAGTCGAGCCGCAGTTGCATTTTCCTTTTTCACCTAAGCGCGAGAGGATAATAATGAGGGAGTTGTCTCGTTTATAAATTTGTAGACAGCCACATACTAGCGATTGCAGTGAAATTTTGTCACGGAGGCTTACGTCACGCAGCGAGTGCGTACGTATACACACGGTGGCGATGAAACGCAAGCTGTATGCGCAAAAAAGACGCGTGGTTTGTTGCCCTGTTACTCAAAAGCCGAATGGGTTTTTCAGTTCTCCTAACAGTGGCTCCATTACGAATGTCCTTTCAAAGGAAGGTGAGGGCGCTGTGGAACCTGGAGTGAAAATGAAGGTGTAAAACGATTGGAATCACTTGGAACACACGTTGACATTGTAGGTGAGATTGATCGTCTAATTGAAAAGTAACCATAGACATGCCGCTTGCAATTTGGGTTAGTGACCTGTGCTGCATGTTTGGGCAAGCGGGTGAGGTGTTCAAAACAACGGCACCACCTTTACTTGACTCTCAATCGGTGGTGTAGAATGTTGTCGCCTTCTGCGAGTATCCCATTGCAAATCAAAACCTTATTCTTTGTGGTACCATGTTCATGGATCTTGTACCTATATTTTTCGCGCCAATCATTCCCATTGCCTATTAGTATGTGTATAATATATGCAGAAAATAAGTACTTCACGATCCAAGTCTCTGGTTTTGCAGGTAAGTGTATAAATCCTGTATGGCTGGCACCATGCATGCAACAGAGTTTGGCCGTTTAATTTCTTGTGCGTGCAAGTCACTGATCATGACTTGTGTAATCTGGAATTGTCTGTTGGCATTATTAGCAAGTGAAACATGTGAATATTACGTGAAATAAGAAATCATGACCCCATGCAGTATTTTCGGGCATGTCGAGAACGACGCTGTATGATAGCAGTATGTTCAATGGCGCATAAGGAACTTCAAACAAACGACACGCGAGTCCAGCAAAGTTCAGTTCGATAGAGCTTCCCTGCCGAGATGGCTGATACGCAAAAAAACTTCACTGCCCGCATATATATGCACGGCACAACTGATAGCACGCACTAGCCACGAAAACAACGACACCACCAACAACAACGAAACCTCTCACACAAACCAGCGAACAGGACTGGGAAGAGGCCATCCCAAGTTCTGTATACTCTGTCAGCAGTCCAGTGGGACTGGAGAAGTGTGGTCTCCCGATTCCGACACGGGAGCAGCCATCGGCGATCTGTGGGCCCCGGTGGATTCTTCCCGGCTAGTCCCTCTCGACTTCATTAAATTATTTGTCCCTCTGTTTTACATATTACACCGATAGAACGTCAAGAAGGGTAAGACAGAAGCTTGCGATGAGTAATTCGAAAACCTCTTGTTTTTTTCATTTTTCATCCAGCACCAACGCAGCACATCGCACGCTCACATCACACATTGTATAGGTCTTACGAACAAGATTCATAAAAGGTCACAATCGAGCGCTTTAAGGACGACGTGATCACAATGCGCATCGCAAGCAGCAAAACAGCCCACACGCTGCAGAACATGTCAAACGACAGCGATAAATAGGCCATAAAGCTTATAGTGAGAAGTGTGTCGTCACTTTGCTAATTTCGCAGGACTGGCGATTCAGCCAAAGTGCCGACATACAGTATAAGCATTTTATTTCACTGCGATAATTAAACCCCAAATACAGTGCACACAGAAATCACGTTCACTGTAGGCGGTGATCAAACACCTGTTGTTGTTGTTGTTGTTGTTGTTGTTGTTGTTGTTGTTGTTGTTGTTGTTGTTGTTGTTGTTGTTGTTGTTGTTGTTGTTGTTGTTGTTGTTGTTGTTGTTGTTGTTGTTGTTGTTGTTGTTGTTGTTGTTGTTGTTGTTGTTTGCACACGCACATTACATATACGCTTGTATGGATGTGATGACCTTTTTCCTAAAGCAAAGTGAAGCACGAAATTCGCGTTCTCCTATCATCGCTCCGCACTGTGGGTCGGCAAAAAATATGGAGCTCACTGATCAGACTCAGTCATGAAATATATTTCGTGCTTACAGATCCCTTGGACTCGCTCACCAGTTCTTTTTTTTTTTTCCGAGCCGGACTCACTCGGACTCATACTAACGGATTTTTTTTTTGTTCCAACCAGATTGACTCAGTCTCAAACTCACCAAATTATAACACACACTGACTCACTTGGACTCACACTCACGCCTCGAGTCGACTCCTGTCGTCGACTCGAGTCACACTCAGCCTCCAGTGATTTCACTGGTGAATAAGTTCGCCAACCTATGCGCCGCACTCTTGCTGTTTCCATCGGCGATTGCACGCACTAATGACACTAATGAAGGCATCGAGGCTGCATGGTATTGCGGCAGAAAAACACTTCGAAACTTCATTTCCACGAGTACCTGCGAAAGCAATACCTGCAACAAACAGCTAAAGCTCTTCGACCGAAGAGAAGCCACCCTTCTTCATCGTTTATGGCTAGGAGTGGCATTTACAAAAT
The DNA here is from genome assembly GCA_013436015.1 of Rhipicephalus annulatus. NCBI lineage: Eukaryota > Metazoa > Arthropoda > Arachnida > Ixodida > Ixodidae > Rhipicephalus > Rhipicephalus annulatus. Next base: position 217,950 of record WOVY01001118.1, on the reverse strand, counting down.
CTTATTCCTTTGTCGTAGGAATGGCAGACAACGCTCTCTGCGATGCCTGTCATTGCGAAGAGACGCTACACCACATCCTGTGCGACTGTCCGTTGTATGAAATCCAGAGACAGTCACTGACGTCCCCTTTTGCGCACATCGACAACAGCCAAATGTCTGTGGACACTATTCTGTCAAGTGCCCGAGAAAAGACAATGCAACAGAAGGCGACGAAAGCTCTTTTGAAATTGCTACGCGACACGGACTTGAACAAGCGGCTGTAACAGCAATGTCACACACCGTGAAAGACTAGACTGGACAATGCGTGTGCGCGAGTGTGCTGCCGAATGTACTGTCTTTATCTCTCTTTCCTCTCTGCTCTATCTTTCATCTCCCCCATCCCTCTCCCATGCACAGGGTGGCAAACCGGCTGCCTATAGGCTGGTTAACCTCCCTGCCGTTTTTTTCCTCCTATTTTCCTTCCCTTTTCTTCCTTAAGCTTTTCAAGCAAGTACAATGGATAAACTGCTACGCGTGTCCTTTCGTAGAAAAATACCCCTAGAGGTATGTTGCATTATAGAGTTATGAAGTTGAGGTCCTTAGATGCCTCACCGAACGCGAAAATTGACCGGCATATGGCGTAGCCAGCGGTAATACATGTGATGAAAAAAAACATAATCGCGTCATGACGTCATCATATAAGGTCATTATATGAGGTCTTATACCATATTGTCAATCTCACAAATTTCTGGGTGTCATAATCGACATAGACATATCATGTAGCCCTCATATGTCATATTTGAAAAAGCAATTGGTGGACATATGCCATCTTTTCAAGTTTTCGCTGGAAAGACTTCGGGAATGCAGCCCAATGCTATGTTACTGCTGTGCGGGGTGCTTTGCCTTGCTTTCTACGATACAGTCTGCCCGCATTATCAAACGCCAGCAAAACAGGTCAACGCATAATACAAAGTGTTCAGGCACAGGCGCTTCGAATCTGTCTAGGTCTGCCTCAGGGTGCCTCAACAGAGGCGATTATATAGCTTAACCAAAGACCATGTCATGCTGACCCATATTGAAATTGAAGCTCTGAGAACACACATAAGGCGTGTGGCTCGTACTCCCAGTCACCACCTAGCCTCTCTACCAGTGGATAGGCCTCATAATTTATTTTGTCGAACAGTAAGTGCACATGGTGCGTAAGGTGCTCTGCGAGTTTTTTCACTAATAATACTTCCGCAAAAATCTTCTGTCTTTTCCCGAAGCTCTTCGACAACTACACTCTCCGCGTTCACTGTTGAAAGCAATCGTATTCCTAGATATTATACAAGTATATTTACGATCGCAAGAAAAAAAGCACCGTCTTTGTCACTGCAAAAAATTTCTCTAGTGCTGATGATAACGCCGGCACAAAATGTTCGTGCATATGATGACTGTTGTTTTGTTGTTGCTTTCCCCGACTTCAGTGACGCGTCCTGTAGTTGTCGCGACACCGACGGCTGTGAAATGAGCATATCGCGGCGAGGAGGGATGTTCTATGTATGCGGTGCATTCGCAACGCCCATGCTCGCGAATGTCCCCCATGCACTACGCAGGTGACGGTTACGTCACCAGTTCACCGAGCTCCCAGGCACCCATCAGGAGCGCGCCAGACCGACCTGTCGCCCTAGCGCAAACACAAGCGCGTACTCGCTTCTTCCTTGCAGCGTGATGACGTGCGTAGTCGGTTCCACTACGCTCTTTCTTTCTTTCTTTCTTTCTTTCTTTCTTTCTTTCTTTTTTTTCTTTCTATCTTTTTTTTCTTTCTTCATGATTTCCTTCTGTGTTTGCGTTGGCATGAGGTGAGAGACTGGTCAAAGTTCGCACACACGCGCTCAGAAGCTCCCTGGCAGCGTAATGGCGTCATAGTGTGTAAGGAAGCCGTGGTGAGAGGATGTCAGGGGAAGAAGGGCAGAGGAAGGATGTTCTATAGCGTGCACTTCCCGGTTTCCTGAGTGGTTAAAGGTCTTCGTCAGAAGGTGACACGCCGCAGGAACCGAATCCCCGGAATCCATTAATCCCCCTTGTTTAACTTGGCGCCACGGCTTACGTCGTCTTCAGCGAGTGTGCGTCAGGGCCTCTGGTGACACCGTCCGTGCACGCAGGCACGCGCGCACACACTCATATATATCTTTTTCTCGTTCTTGTAGTGGTTTGTTCATTCATTTCGGTTTATTTCCTTAAAGGGACACTAAAGGCAAAAATTAAATCGACGCTGATTGTTCAGATAGCGGAGCAGAAACCCCCTAAAAAGACGTTCGTGCCAAGCAAATGCTCATTTTGAAATAGAATCACGTTTCAGTCGTCCAGGATTGCAGCTGGAAACCTCCCAATTGATCACTCTTAATGATTTCTCTATACAGGGGCTCAAGAAACAAAACAGACAGTAATGGTGGCATACGGCATCCCAATCGCACAGATGATTTAACATCAATGCGTTCTGTGAGTTTCCCATTTACAACCAAACTGGTGGTACAGTTTTGATATACCATTCAAACTTATTTACAGTGAATAGAACTGAGGCCAGCACGTTCCAGTATATCGAAAAGTATGAACTGACACACCATATCGAAGGCTTCTGAAAAATCCGCTTGTTCCGTGTATGGTGATCGCTACTCTTCCTAAATGAGCATCGCAATATTCCAGAATACTCTTCGCTACATGTGTGTTTATAAATATACTTCTACATTTGATTCCACAGGTCTGATGTGACCTTACAGAATTGCACTTTGCCTCTCACGAGCCAAGACTTTCATAAAAATTTTGTAATTCACGTTTGCTAACTTTATAGGTCTATATCATTTCACTGTTTTACGCTGTGTTTCATCAGTTGATTTCAGAAAACGATGTATGCAGTTCGGCCTTTGTGAAGCCAACGCCTGTTGTACGAACACCTGCGGAGCCGCTCTAACAGAGTGCTATATTCGCGCTGAAGCAAGGCGGGCTCGCACATGTGCCCAGACACTGAAAAAACGCGCTGCTGCGCGTATATAGAAACGCTGCAGATCAACGCAGATTCGACCCTGTTCACTACATTTCATATGGTTCCTAAATATACTAGTCTTACTTCGAATGATAGTCCGATGTGTTGCTATCGCAATCATTGCTTCGGCTTTGTGCCGAAACTTCTCTCTCACCCTTTCTCACTTTGCTTTTTTTTCTATATCTGTCTTTCTCTTCTTTTACTCTGTATATTGTATTCTTCTCCAGACAAATTGGCACCCGTGTTCTAGAAGCGAAGAAGATGAAAAAAGCAACAAAAAAACACCTGCTGGTTAATGATCATATAATAATATTTTTCGAATTCAGCAGACACATTACGTCCAGAAACCGTTGCCAAAATGCCGGAAAGAGTTTGACCTAACCCGCGTTGTAAAGTAATGTCACACGATAACGATATATACTTCAACGAAGGAAGATAAGAAAGAGAAGCTGTGTTTACGGGCATTTGTATTGTTACCCGTTTCTCACTAGACAACCATACCATTTAAATGTGACGTTGAAGTTGTTCATGTGAAATAGCAGCACGAACTCTTTCACATAAAAGCTACTTCAACTATGCGTTGTGTCAGGTCGCCACGGCAAGGGGCGAATTATGTTCAAGGTTCGTTGCCGAAATAGTACTCAAACCCTTTGCATAGATGGGGAGTTAGGGCCAGAATGCGATAAGCTACCACAAGACGCTCGCGCTTGGCAAATCATTAAGTTGCGCTTCATAGATCCTAATCTTAAGAGGGAAGGTACCACAAGCATCACAGTGGAGTTTCTTTTCAAAGCCATGGGAGATTATTTAGGAGCAAACAAGTAGTATTGGTTCTGTATACTGTAGGTGGTAGCTACGTGACGTCAACGCATTCCTTCTTTTGTTCTTCCATTCTTTTGTTTCTTTATTCCTTGTTTTTACATTTATCGGCTTCCACTGAGCTTCTTGAATACCATATAAAAACGAAGGCTTTCAATGTGCGGGTAGTAAAATAAATGGAAGCCTCACTGACATCACTACGGCTGCTAGGTGAGTGGGCCTACACGTCAAGAAAAAAAAAATGAAAAGGAAAAGTGAAGGTGACAAACGCGAAGGAAACGCCCAACTCGGTGCTGACTTTCCTTCACAGGAGACCACTTCGCGAAAACAGCCATCTCGCCGAAAACTCGCTGCAGAAGCTAAGGAAGCACACACTTTCCCGATTTCATATGCTCTATATGATTATTTTCGGAGCAGATAAGATCAGCGAGCCGAAGGGCATCCATGCGAATCAATCACCGCTGGGACATCGTCGGCCAGTTAAATAACAATAATAATAATGAATAAGGAACAGCATGTGCCTCGGCATAATGAGGTCTCCGCACCACACCCGCGAGATGGAATCTGCGCGCATAAACAATTCCCAACGAAGGGCCGCGGATGCGTGCTCTCTCCGATTCGCAACCAACGCCGCGCTGACTGCCGTCCACGCACAGTGTGCCTGCGAGCCGCTCGCCATTCCGCAGCGGCAACCGAAGTGGCAAGGAGGACGTCGCATCTGTTCTATTTCGCCAAGCGCTGTCACAGCGGGTCACACTGGTGGGAGAGTGCGTGCAAGCACGGCTCACACATGGGATGCTGATGCGCCGCGGCAGTGCCTCATTAAGTATTTTCAGCACGCCGTTTCGTCTCTTTCGTTACGGCGAAGCATCAAAGAGGCGCGGGTCTAAAGGCCAGCCACCGTGCAAGAATACAGGCAGGGAGGCATATAGAGGCACGTCATAATAGAATCACCTATTCGCGTCATATAGGTTCGCCTATAATACCGCACAAAGAACACCCATGCAGTTGTAACACAAACCATTTTTCCTCGTCTTTTTTTTTTTCCCACAAGCTGCACGAAAAGTGGGACTTGTGACCGGAAGATTACGTTTGTGTATCCAATAATTGTAATATTGAGTCCCGATTGTCCTTGTACGAAGGCATTCTCGCTTTTGCAATTTATCAGCTATTTGCGGTATAACTCGCCTGTGCTGCTACCTGCCGAACCAGCAATTCGCAGTCTCGAAAGCTTCCAGACTATGGCTTTTCGAGTTTGTCAGGCGCTGCCGTTATGTTCGTCAGCAGCAGAGACGATTGATATTGCAAATGAATACCCGGTCAAGACGCATTTCGTAATGAGGCACACGGGAGGCACATTTTTCGCGCACCCATCCGTCATTTAGCTGCACTGCCAGAAGACCAACCTTCTGCATAATTTTGTCAGACAGTTTTGTCTTATCGTACAAGCATACCAACCGGATATACACCTCCAGCCAGCGTTCCGACTTACCCCATGGTCTATGACTCATTCACACATTCGACTCACGCTTCCAGGCATACGGTCAAAAGCCCGGCTCTCGTCTCCAGCGCTAAAGGAGCTTTCTCTTCTCTTGATGTTCAGAAAAAGAGCGAGCATAACAATCTACGTGCGGTCGCTTTAACTAAAGTGAATTGGTCTGCAGGGTCGGTGATCTTTCCTGCAAAAGAAACCACCATAAGGATTCGGCTATTTCACCAGACAACATGGACAGATGCATAACTTACTGCTCTGCGTAGCGCACTTAAAATAATTCACCATCAGCAAGCCCAGAAACGAAGCGTGTTCACGTACTCCATGACAGCAATGCAGTGTTTGGTATTCGCCTTAAACTGTGTACTTCATGAAAAACTACTTCTAGAAAATAGAGCGCTTCTTCACCACATCTTTGTCGAAAGACATCAAATCAAGTTTCAGTGGTTTCCAAGTCACTGCGGCATATTGGGCAACGAACATGTCGACGCAGCTGCTAGGTCTGCACTCGAAGGCGGTGTACAATAACCAATACTATTATCAAGGATTGACGCTGCCACGAAAATACGACACACTACTGATGAATATGTAAGATCCCCTGAAACACCTGCAGCCAGTTTATGGCATACGCGACTGCAATAGGCTATATAAACCCGTCTCGTCGACTTTTCAACATCGACTTTTCACCAGCACCGACTTTCACCGTTGTCTCGACTCGAGACAACGGTGACAACTGTGGCTTGGTGTCACTTTCAACAGAGTTTCGGCCTGCATAATCAGGGCGGTAAAATAATTGTGACACACAGAGCGTATACTTTGTCACTGCTCTCGCTAAAATGCACACAGGCTGCCGCTAGCGGCTGCGTTAGCCCAACTTGACGACGGACCCTTGTCAGAAGTCAGTGCTCGAATGCTGACACGATTTGTCTTCGCACAGAAATTACTCAAGGCCTCATTTAACCTTTTTGCGTGGAATTGGCCAACTGAATATGCTATAGCATTCCCACTTTTTTTTGTCACACGTCTACTTTTCTATTTGCCTTCCTTCTCATACTCTCTTCCCTTTGTGCAGAGTAGCAAACCGGATGCTGCAATTCTGGTTGACCTCCCTGCCTTTCTCTAAAACTACTCTCTCTCGATCAATCACCGTCAAATTCAAGACATCACACGTAACGACATCTACGGGATCCGAGCTCACCGTTCTTCGAGCCGCTGTGGAGTTTGTTACGCAAGAATCCCCTAGTAGATGGGCCATTTTCTGCGACTCCAAGGCAGCCCTTCAATGCGTGCGAAGTCTACGACGTGGAAACTATTACCAGAAGGTGTATCTAATTAATGAAATTTGTCATCGCGCTGCTGATCAAGGGTATGACATTGTTTTACAATGGTTGCCGGGCCACTGTGGCATCAGTGGTAACCACCTCGCCGACGACGCTGCCCGATGTGCCCACGATGGAACGCCCACACTGTTAATACCCTTGTCAAGAGTAGACGCAGCTAGAGAACTTCGTCACATCGCGCATAATGCCACGCTTGCGCACTAGAATTCTCCATTTAACTCCAATCATCGCCCTAAGAATCTTAAGTCATTACGTCAGAAACAACTGCCATCCAAGATTTCTCGACGTGACGCTACAATGCTGTGCCGCCTGTGGACTGGGGTAGCGTTTACTAAGTCATTCAGCCATCGCATTGGCATGGCGTATTCATCCATGTGTGAAAGCTGCAACTGTATAGAGACTATCGAACATCTTTTGCGCCACTGTGCCCAGTGTGATGAAGATCGCCGGACTCTCCAGTGTGCCTTGAATAGACTCGATGACCGGCCATTTAATGAAGCAAAGATCTTAGGAGCCTGGTCTCGCAGCACATCAGCACAGAAAGCCACACGAGCCCTCCTGAGATACTTGTCAGCAACTTCATTGAGGGACCGCCTGTGAAACTCGGCATTGTGTATGTGATGTGACATGTGTCTATCTTCCTCCCTCTCTCTTTTATTCCTCTCTCCCCCTCCCCATGTGTAGGGTAGACGCATAGTCTAGTTAACCTCCCTACCTTTCCTACATTCCTTCTCTATCTCTCTCTACTCTCTCTCTCGCTATATATATATATATATATATATATATATATATATATATATATATATATATATATATATATATATATATATATATATATATATATATATATATATATATATGTGTGTGTGTGTGTGTGTGTGTGTGTGTTGTGTGTGTGTGTATGTGTGTGTGTGTGTGTGTGTGTGTGTGTTTTGCTTGAGCTTTCCCTTACCTTTGAAAATGTTATGCATTGTCTTTTTCAGCTTGTTCATCTTCTTGTTAACCTTGTTTTATATATTTCTGTTGCTTACCTCTGCATAACAGGCAGCATGTGGTACTAAAAGTCTTCCCAGTGACAATCCCTTCGGCTAACGCAGGTAACCTGCAAATAAATGTGTATAATATAGAGCCATGCTCTTTAAATTCTTCCTATCTTCTTAGTGCATTGTTTTATGCCGGTGCAAAGGCCGTGGTGTCGCGATAGCTTTTCTGAGCCCTCCGTGCTCGCGGCTGCGAGAACGCGCCACGACGAGCGCACGTGCAAACACAGAAAAAAAAAAAGAACAGTGCGGCAGAACCACGGCGGGGCTGGCGGTCGAGTCGAGAAGTGTGCCCGCGATTCCGCTCGGCAGATGCCAACTTTATAAATGGTCTCGGGCCGCGCCAGTGACGTCCCGCTCTTTTGTAACGGCTGCGGGTCTTTGATAGAGCGCCTCGCGGGAAACTGGTATCCACGGCGCTCATGAAGATCGCCGGGTCTCTGCGTCGGTGCCTTGGGCGCACGCTTGCCCGCCGCCGTATACGCGGTGAACGCAGGCGACGCGAGAACCTCCGTGCGAACGCTTTGGCGTCCAGCCCAGCCCGCCTCCAGCGAGCGAGCACGGCGGGCCCATACGCTGCCTGCCATGCGATATGTGCGGCGCTGACCTGAGCTGTTGACCCTGCGTGCGATGGCGATATGAAACCTGTTCCTCTGGATCGTGCGCAGTGGAGTGAATTCGCTATATATACTTTATATACGTGTGTTCTATGTGCGCCAGCGTTACGTCGCCAAGCGCTAAAGAATGCGCCACACTCAAGCGCTAAAACGGGCTTTTATTTTTTTTTGCCTTCGCCGCCTGTATGTGCGTATAGTGTGCGGTGATCCGCAGGGATTTGTGTACGTTCTAAAGGGGTGCACGGAGCTATAAACATGGTCTACAAAGCCGAACGGCAATTTAGCGTGAATCCTATCGGTAATTAAGCGTAGTTCCACAGCCACGTCACTGTTTGCCACGTGGAAATAAGACACAAACTCCTTCGTTTGACACAGAACGCTTTCGTAAGATATTTATACTTGCATAGTTTTATTTTTATCTTTTGCGGTCAGCGTGTATGAAAAAATCGCACACCTTACGTGTTGCTCAAAAGGTAAATGGCATCTGTGTTTTCGTGTGAGCGTTCGTCTAAGCCCGGCAGTTTCGTCGATTGACCGCAGACATTTTGCAATGGACTTGTCTCACGTATTGTAGCTCAAGCCGTGAAGTTTCCTAATAGTGCATGGAGGGAAAACTGACACTATATATAGTGCATATAAAGCTGAAACGCATGGGGCTTCAGCAAGCATGGAAATGATCGGGAATGCATGCAAGGATTTGTCTTCGTCCTTTCGTATCCACGTAGCCCTGTGTGGCCTGCAGCCGCTTCGTCGCAAGACAGAGTTCAGCAAACGTTGAGCAGTTATACACCTCACAACCTTGACCTTTTAGGCTCACCAATTCGAATTCGGTCCTCGTCGAAGATCACAACATTCGATTCTCTTATCCGAAACGAACGTCAAAGCTCAACAATACACCAAACCACAAGTACATTCGAAGCCACACTCATAAGCAAACACATGTTGCTACCGATAATGAATGGGTGCTACCAGATTTACCTCATGAATTATAACGCACAATGCAGTTCCAGAGTTACCACTAACGGTCACTATAGGAAACTAGCGCACAAGCAGACGAGTTAAACGCTTCGCGACACTGATGCTACGCATCCATCACTTCACCCAGTCATATACACGGAACGCGCGCCAAGCCGCGTTGTATATATACTTGGCGTAGAAGTATACTCGAATGTGCAAAATATCCGCTCACCTATATAGCTTTTCCTTCGTTGCCTAGAAAAGTTTTCCGCCACTGTAGAAGCGTTCGGTAACAAAATATAATGATAAGTTGTGTGGTTTATCGTCCCCAAGCACGAGGCAACCTTGGTTTTGAGGAACACTGTATATTAAAGTGACTGTTTATTTGCACAGCTAGAGGTCAAACGACCTGAGGAAATACGTCAGGCATGACGTCATTGGTAGAGCGGCACTTCGCTGTCGATTTTGATTGTGGCGGTAGTGGTGCTGGTAAAATTTCGATAGCCATGAAGTGGCACGGCGTATGTTACTGGCCCAGTGCGACGTGGACCAACCACTGACACAGGAAGAATAGCGATACTTTCAATGTAATTAAATTCAATTACTTCAATTCTACATCACAGGAAACATTGGAAGAGTTACCACAGTGATGGGGTGGGGCGAAAGCAAGCAGCCATTAAGGCTAGACGAAGGCATTCGCATCATTCGACAACAGAGCGACTGCAGCATGATGTCCTTAGTCACTTTACAATATCAAAACATGTCTTTCGGCATCATGCCGAATGGCGTTTGGAAACATGTAGAAAAACGTTTAAAACAAAAAAAATTGTATGAATGGTTGCTCGTAAAAAGCTGTTGAATGTTAGTGGCAGTAAACATCTCATCATTTCGTGACCACAGTACCTGTGTAAGATATTTTCTAGTCATCAGTCTTGCGTGTGCTATCATAAGAGCATGCGTATGGTATTAAACGCGCTAGATCAGAACAAAAAGAATCGTGTTTCTTTCAGAAAACACAATATCGTTTCGCTAAAATCAAGTTGTAGATCTCAGGCATTGTTTCAGTAAATTAAGTACTTCGAAAACAAGGTTGGGATGGGTATCACTAAAAACACCCGCAATTACGCACACCACTTTGTTCGCAGTCTATATATTCAAATAGCCCAACTTCTGTTTCACTGTGGTACCTCATACAAGATAGCCGAAACTTAATGTAAGCACAAATAGGGAATTATCATTTTTTCGTGTGTGTGTGTGTGGCGAGAGAAATCGCAAGTGCGATAGGGGCCCTGCCTATTGCGACAAAGTTTAGCATGGACAAGCTCAGCCTGATCATCACTCAGCCTGAAGTCACTTGCTGCGAATTCTCTGTCCATTATGTGCGACGATTCCACTCATATCACGTGACCCCGAGTTGTCGATGTGCAAGTAGACTCTCCACATAGAACAGAATTGTGCTAATTTCGAGCATACAGGGTCTCTGAATTAAATTGTGATTAGAAGTCTCCTCTATATATTATCCCTATTTTTGGTGTAGCCATTCTTTTCTTACTCTCTGTGCTGCAGTACGTAGGAAAATGGATTAGCCATGGTGAAACAAAAAAAAAACTAAAATTCTCTACAGCAAGCATGTGACTACGTAAAAGAATGCTAGGCAAACTGCAAGCTTTACGCCCCATTTCAGTGATTGCGGCTCTCTGCAAGCTACCTGAAAAGATGCTAGTACCACGTGTTTCTTGGTGGATTGAACGACATAGTAAGTACCATCAAGCTCAACTCGGATTCCGTTATCAGTTGAGAACAGAAGACAGACTTTTTTATTTTCTTGGATGACATTTTACAGGTTTCACCTCACAGCCACGTTGTACGCACGGATAGCAACCGACATACGAAAGCTTTTGATAAAAAAGACTATCAAGCAATCATTTCCAACCTCATCAAAATGGGAGTTCTGGCGCGGATCATAAGCTTAATTTACTCGTTTGTTCATAGTTGCGCGCTTGCAATAAGAGTAGATGGAAAGCAATATGTTGCTCCACGTGCAACAGAAGTGTCCCACAACGTTCATTCTTGGCTCCTTTTTTGTTCAAAGTTGCTCTAATATACCTCTGGCTTGGCAACTACACCAGATTCCAGACATGAAGTGTCTACCTTCTGATGATGTGACTTTGTGGTCACACACCTCAAGACAAAGACAACAGCTTCATTGACGTACTTTAAAACTACATTCAGAACGCAGGGTTGTGCATTTACGCCCAAAGATCAAGCTAGGTTGTGGTGACTGACAAGGCAGGACGCAGAAAGATCACGCAGTGCTCTTTTACTTTACCCTTGGTACAGTGACAGTTCCTGGGGTTTCAGAGGTCCACATAATGGATTTTGCTATTCACCAGTCCTCTAGTGGTGTGCACTGGCTCGGCAAAGTTAAAGAGAGAGAGAGAGAGATGAAACGAATACGCTGCAGTAGGTTAACCTGGTAAAAAGTAACCGGTTTGCTACCGTGCGTAGGGGTGGGAAAATAGGGGCTGTACAGAAGACAGATAGAGATAGATGAATAAAAGCTAAAAAAAGACACATATACGCACATGGACACACGCAGAATATTCAGATCAAAAGTCGTTCTGAGAGGCCACTTGAGCGCAGGAAGCACAGTAGCGCTCGCACAGTATTCTCTTGAGACGTTAGCTCAGTTCGATGGCGCAGGGTTCATTCTTACGAAAGAGTTTGGTCGTCTAGTTTATCAAACGTATTGAAAAGCGCCTGTCTCTGCAAACAGTACTGTTGGTACTGTCACAAAGTAAGTTGAAGCGTTTCAATACTGCCACAGTTGTCACATGTTTCGGTGCCGGTCATCCCTATGCGAAACGCGTACGCGTGCGACACCCAAACATAACCCACACAAAAGCGCATCGCGTCACACCGGCGAAGCCCTGGAGGATTTCGAGGATCGAGGGTTGGGTCCAAGTTAGAGTTTCACGAGAACGCGTCATCTGATTCGCCACATTGCATCAAAAGCAGCGGGAGCTCGTACTGATGTAGCTCAACGGATCATATTGGCGCCTTTTAGTAGTCAATAATGCTATACCAGGCCCAGTATCAGCGGCTGGCATTGGCACAGCTGGCACAGTTGGTGACTATTAACTATGATTCAATGCACTCAATAGCAGCATTACCCATCTTCTCTTCGATACCAACTTTATAGGAACATGCCCAGCTTGATACAGCTATCCAACTAATTTCGCATAGAGAATAAGTTCGTGAAATGAAAAAGCAACTTGTTTCGATTGTTGCTGCGTTGCATGCTCACTTCCAACGCAGCTGTCGCACTGACAATCAGCCCGCTACAAGGCCTCCTTAGGAATTCACCACCACCTTATATAATAAACCAATAAAAATACGACGTGGCGATGCATCGAGTATTATTGATGAGCCCTGTACTATCAGAGCAACATGCTGCAAAGCCTATAGATACACATGCTGGTATCCTACAAGATGGCGGGAGGACATAAATCTTTAACATACAGCGCATAATTTCATCAGGGGCCACTAACGTTATTTATCCACGGCAGCCAGTCGTCTAGTAATGGAACTTCAAGCCATTCATGGCTCAGTATGGAATGTCACCTCTAAGCTGCCTACAATTAAGCAAGTTGTCACATTCGGTCATTCTTCAGTGACTATCAAAAACTGAAGTTCGCAAGGTGATGTAATCAGCGAGGCGATACATACTATGAACCATACAGCTATTTGCGTCAGGGTACACTAGATGTAAGGCCATCACGCAAACCCTAATACATATCTATCTATTCCCCTCACACCTCAACCTCTAAAGTCACTCCTTTCCCGTGAAAATGTTTTCCAGTAGGATACACGCGCTCTTATCGCATCGTGTGTCGTCTCTCTCCACCTTCATGGTACTTGGGAGGAGTAAGTATTCCGCAGGAGGCTTCGCACATGGGTGGTTCTTACGCCGGCTGTGGAACTGGTCGCGTTTACCAGTGGGTGCTACGTGTCCGCACTATTACAGTGATGCAAGCAGGTGCATAGCATCTTATATGGGCGTGCCAAGGGTTATAGTCGAAACGCACCCGCCACCTCCTGTAAGCCGGCCCTCGCTCCAGGGACACAGCCAGTTACGACCGATGGGTACATGACAACACATTCCACAAGTCGGTGCTTTACTTCATTCAGAACAATGACCTAACGACGCACATTTAATACACATACGCGCAAAATGTTAGAACGTAAGGACTATAGAGTCTATTTTGCAAGAATAATAAAAATTGCAACTACCACTAAGACAGATTTCAGTCAATTGCTGCAAAGAGACGTGGTTTTGAAGAAAGACAATATCTTCGTCCTCATTTCATATCGACCGTTGACATGAATTCTCAATCCCATGAATATTTGATGGAAGCAGAGAACTGGAAATGCGCGCAACTTTAGTAGGCTGTGGCTCAGCTTTCAATCGACGAAGCACATTCTGCACACTTTGCAAGTTGATGCACCTTCATCGTGCGCCTTATTCGAAAGTCGCAGTTTCGGTCCCTGTCCACGGCAAGTTACCTTTTCGTCCACTTTTCTCTCTTCTCATTTACATAACAATTACCTCACATAACATCTCCTATACTTTCCTTGGCTTGATTGTCTGTTATGTCTTATTATTATTTGTGGACGAAAGTATATAGCTACTTATACTACACACCACGAGAGAGAAAGACATCACGGGCAATAGTGGCACTGGACGGCGGGCCCTTTAACCTCAGGAAGGTCTTTACACAATGCGAAGCACATGTATATACATATAGAAAATTAAGGCCCTGATGGTGTCAAACCCATTTCTACAATCTATCGATATTCTTGGCAATGACGGGTAACATTTTATTTAGTAAAAACTCACTCTACGTACGTAGTTTGATTTGGCTTTGCAGTGACGTATGGAAAGTTGTCACTTCATGCACTGATACCTGCAATGTCTACACAGGTGCGACGGCAGGAGGACAAAATTCCTGAGTACGATGCGCAATTTCGCAGATTCTTGTTTTCTTTTTTAATACTTCGCCCGGATGCTCTCGTTTGAGTGGTCTTATTTGAGTTCTTCAATAGCAGCTGCGGCTTTTGGTTTAAGGTCATCTGAAGGTAACCAACAATTGGAACTGTAAGCATTTCGTGCTTAATACACGGGTGTTAAAACGTTCTGTAAAACGGGAATCAATTAAACGCCCTCAAACACGGCATAGCGAACACATGATGCGCTTTACTACAATGACGGGACAGGCTTCTACAAAGGCTCATAACCATATATACGGAAACAAAACAAGCAAAGTATTTCCTTTGAAAGTATAACCTCGTTCTCTGGAGATCCTGCCTGCATAACCATCATCGCCACCACGACCACAATTAGCCTGAATACGCCCACTGCAGGGCAAATGCTGCTTCCTTGTTCTGCCAATCAACCCGGTGCTGAGCTTTCTAGAGGCTTAATCTCATTTTTCCCCTTAACTTCCTCTCTTCCCCTGGCACGTTTGTCTTATTTTGCCATCTGTGCTTCTCTTAGTGGCCAGCAGTTATCTTGCCTACGTTATACATGACCTGCTCATGGCCAATTACTCTTGTTGACTGCTACTAAGATGCCTCTAACCGCTCTTTGTTCCACGGCCCATTCTGTTCTCTTCATGTGCCTTAAGGTTAAACCTACTATTTTTGTTTTCATGCATTGCTCGCTGCGTCATCTTCAAATTAAGTTCGACGCTCTTTGTAATCTCTCCAGATTTCTGCTACGTAGGCAAGTACGGGAAAGCTGCAGATGTTCTATATCATTCTCATGAGTTTTATATAAAGATCCATATCAAACAAACAAAAAAAAGTAAATTGCCCGTAAGCAGTAAAGAACCGCAACCCTCCCGAGCGCCGCTGTGCGGCAGAATCCAGGCATCCGGCGGCAAGCGCGGAAGTGGCGCACGGATGCAGAGTGGCTGGAGCAGGCAGGAACACGATCTGCTGCGTCAACAACGGCCTGCCATGAAATGTTCACCGCGGCACGCACCCACGCACTTACAACTGTATTTACTTTTCCGTCCCATACCTTCGCTTCGGTCATTACTTTTCTTCGGCGCTTTGCTATGTCAGTATATTTCTCCTCGTCCCGTGTTTGAACAAATGGGCACCCACTGTTTCTCCGAACCAAACATAGGGTTTTCCCTTCTTTTTTTTCCTTGCTGACAGACCCACGGCTCCAACGTGCCGCAGTTACCTAATCGCCTCCTGTAGGCAAAAAAGAAAGGTAAAGGTCGGCGAGGGCGACATGTAGGCGACCGTGGGTCGTTGTCGATGCATGGCTCGTGCCTTATACGTGACGCCATTGTCTACTAGAGTGCACCCTCAACCTATGAAACTGATCCCTAACTAGGGACAATGTATGCCTAACTAGCCAAACAACAATAAGTTCGAAGCGTGTGATTATGCATTTGCAGCGGGAACCGAACATTTGCAATGTGCAATCGAACGACTGTGACATGCACAAAGTAGATTTAAGACAAAGACTTTTTTTTTCGTAATCTTGTGACAGGCATTGAGATGCTGGGAGGAGAGTATATCAGAAATGAATTATCACGAGAGCATATGATCATAGTGATGAATGGTTTTCAGGGATGAGAATGAACTTCGAGAACAGTATGCGAGAGAAAAATATTTGGTAGACGAATGACTTGGATTGAGTCCGAATTAAAATAATGAAACTGTTTTATTTTGATTCCGAATGAAAATGACGGAACTGAGTTATTTCGCGTTTATTTATTTATATTATTCCTCGCTGCCCTTAAAGCTTCAACTAAATTCGTGCAGTGTTTTAAATATTTTGACGTATATACAACACACGAACTCCAAACTACTTCGTTTTTTTTTTCCTCTTCTACATCGTGTTGCACGTTGGCTGTAGTGCGAGCT
Source organism: Rhipicephalus annulatus (assembly GCA_013436015.1). Taxonomy (NCBI): domain Eukaryota; kingdom Metazoa; phylum Arthropoda; class Arachnida; order Ixodida; family Ixodidae; genus Rhipicephalus; species Rhipicephalus annulatus. The sequence continues at coordinate 201,739 of WOVY01001118.1, read as the reverse complement.
GGGTCCAAGATATTCAAAAATGAGTTCAGCGACATGTCACAGCATTTTTAGACATACTTGTGAAATAACGCTGAACACGAACACTATATGGCTCAGTGATTGTACATGTCCGGTCGCTTCTATTTTTCTAACTCACCAAGACGCACCCACAGCCCAGACCGTCTTCCAAGCTGTCTCGAGCTGCGTACAATCAACGCGGACTAAATTTCAAGGCCGAAAGGCTGCCGCAGTGACGTCAGAGGTTGGGGGCCCAGTTGCCCAACTGAGCATGCTCAGTAAGACTTTTTTTCCCACATCTTTTATTCGGCCCAATCAAGCCGCAGCAGCTGCGAGAGCGGGAGCGTTGGTTCTCCTAAAACGTGAACGAAACGCAGGCTTTCCGCCGCGTTCACGGCGTAACTGGGCCCCCACCCTGTGACGTCACTGCGGCAGTCTTTCGGCCTTGAAATTTAGTCGGCGTTGGTACAATCTATATACGTTGGTGTGAGTGGATAATTCTACAATTCTACAACGACTCGCAGTTCGGTCGAATGGCTTGTTCGAGTAACAAACGAACGGATCACGACGCGCTGTGATGTATACACACGACAGAGTGAAACGCTCCATAGACAGTAGAGGCTACTTCAAGTCTTCGAGTGTTCAGGCTAAGGCAAATGAATAAGTTAGCGGTCACGAAAAGTACAAAAAAAGAAGCTCAAACGGCGCGGGGTATACACGTGAGAACTGGCTATCTCGCGCACGCGTAGACGTACGCCACCGCGCAGTCCTGACGACGCAAATCGAAGCGACCAGGCGAAGCAGCCAGCGATAGAAACCATGGGGAAACGAAAAAAAACAATATTATATAAACAAACAAGAACGCCCCGCGGTCCCCCGGGGCGCCATCCTTCACCTTCAGTCGACCGGAGATTAGGGAAAACGACGTCGCGTCGGCGCTGGTAGACCCTCCCAATTTTCTCCCAAGCCACATCGCTCCGCGAACTACACAGACAGAGCGGAACCCCGGGGACCCGCACAGTTTCCCTCTTTTTTCGATCTTTTTTTCCCGTTATTTTTTTACATCGAAGCGCGTTTCCTTCAAGTGGGTGGATGCTCATCGACTCAGCTTTCGGCCTTTCCGATCTCAACAGTCCGTACAGCCACGCAGTGGCAGTCGACTCATCTCTTTCTAATTTTGCGGCGTAAGCAATACCGCGTATATATATAAAAAAAGAGGAGGTAAAAAATAAGTACAGTTAACGAATGAGCGAAATAAAATGCGCCCCTCGATCCCCTTTAGGGAGTGCGTCCGCGCCCTCCCTCGGAGAGTTCTGCATAACGAACCGCGTATGACGTCGAACAACCCTTTTTTTTTACTCCCGTTGCTCCCTTTGCCACCCACTATACCAAAACGTCGTTATGTATGCCGCTTCGGGGAAAGCGCCCCGCCAGACGAATTGGAAGCGGGAAGAAAAAAAATATATGTATAACTAGAGCGTTGCGTACGCGGGAGTGAGTGTGGGCGAACAATAGGCAGAGCAACTCCTTTTTACACCTGTCAGCGACGAATGAAGAGGTCGTAAATCAAAAACCCGTCAGTTCTCTTCCCGTCGCCCGCAGTGCATACACCCGTCCACTTCATCCCACGCAGTTAGTTCTTTAGGACGTTATGTATTCTGCTTGTTCTCCATCCATTCGAAAGATAGCGCTGCCGGGCTCGTACGTTCCTTCCTACAGGAATGCGTCGCTCACGTTTATCTCGTGTCTTTGTGCATGTACTACAGATGCGCTTTGAATGTATGCCCACGCGCGAAGCGTGCCTCTTTGTGCAACTTCGCGTGGTGCACGCGATCGTCTTGATCCATTCGAGCTGTCCAAGCGAGCATTGTGAAGTGGAGGGTTGTTGGTATCAATAGGTACATGCGCTCGCACAGAAAACTGCTAGGCATAGGCGGCAATCGAGACAGAGCTGACGAACAGCAAACATTACATGTACTGGTGCAATGAATCGGTCAACAGTGGAGGAACATGTTTTGCATTTCCGAAACCTGGTCTAAGAAAGTGAAGTTGCCAGTTCTCCTGTACAGCAGAATTCCAACTGCTGTGTGTTTGAAGCAGGCACAAATAGTCAAACCGAGAAAAACAAGGAAGCGCACAGGACCGCAGAATTTTAATGGTATGGTGACAAGGCAGTTCACTTCATAATCAACACTTTTTCGTTAATGTTCTGGCTTTGTGCAAGCATGTAAGCACACAGAAACAGAGTTGGGTTTATACAGCACTGCCCACACAACAGCGGGAAGCTTCAGTAAAGCAACGACTTCATGCTAGCGTCTAGCTTCCTGCTTTCCTGCACCCAGCTCTTGCAATACCACATTCCTCTCGCGGCCTTAACATTTGTAAGATAGCAGAAGCTGAACAACGTGGGGCTAAAGAAAGAAGGAAGCAAACGAATGGAGGTTAACCAGAGGCACGTCAGGTTTGCTACTCTCATCACGATCAGCACACAAAAAGGACAAAAAAAACACACAAGAAAGTGCACGACACCAGCGCTGCCTAACAACTGAAAGTTTATTGGAAGAAACATGTCATTAAACTTTCGGTTATACAGCGTTTGTGTCGTTCACTTTCTCGTGCTTTTTATCCTTTTTGTGCGCTGACCCGTAATTAGTATGCTTCAACTAGCCCAATATGCTTCTTTGCTACACTGCCCTGGGGGAAAGGGATAAAGGGAGAGGTAAAGAGACACAGAAGGAAAGAATGTGATCAACATAATCATAAGCACCCCTGAGGGAACACATCGACTCTACAGGTGGTCAGACTGATTTGTTGATCTTAGGTATTTCGCGAGGTTATCAATTTATGCTTAAGAATGGGGTTGCGATGATATATATATATATATCATGGAACAAGCAAGTGCAGAATTTTTTTTTGCACTGTGGTAGCAATACTAACAGTAAGCTTGATTTTTGGAAGTGGCATTATAGGTACGGTTATAATCAGAAAATAGTTAAGTGGGCCACCCAGTTCTAGATAAGTTCAAGTTGATAGTTGTCCATTTTGTTACTGGGGTTCCAAACGGATGCCATGCGTTCCAGTTCAGAAAGAAAACGTAATCATTTTCAAACAATATTTTACAGTACGAAAAGAAAGCTTCAACATTGCGGCATAAAAAGCATAACGTGCGATTAGCGTCATTTTTTATGCGGTCGGTGTATGCATGCATCCGGATGTACGTATTAGAAGTTCTAGGAAACGTGAAGATGATATACGGTGTTTCATGGCGCAAGGGCCCGTGGCTGCCAACGAGCTGCAGTTAATGATATAGGATGTCATCAACGATAATTTTTTTTGGGGGGGGGGGGGGAAGGGGGAATCGGCTCTAGGTCTATGGTCAGGTCCGACTAGCTGGTCAGCCAAAATCTTTTCCTTCGAGAATGAGGTCCTCTACTACCCAGCCGACTTCAAGGAAGGAAGGAACGGGAGAGAAAAAAAAAAGGCAAAGATGTTAACTATATAATCTAGAAGCACCGCTATGCTGTCATACCCTGGGGAAATAGACGGGGGAATCTTATAGACGGAGAGAGAGGAGGGAGAGAGGGGGGAGCAGGCAGCATATAACAACACGCTACTCGGACGCCGTGTATTTCATCACCCGCAGATGATTTTCACGACGAAAATCTAGAAATACACGCTGCGTTGGTCTCTCAGCACCACGGTGTGCACTCTGCTCAACAGAATGACGAAAGAACTGCATCAGCTCAATGCGCACTGCAAGTGTTCGAATCTTTGGACACAGTCCTCTCAAGCCTTTCTTAACATCTCGGATTCCAGTCTACACTTAGACAACCACGGAGAAACCAGTCTCAAATGTATATAGGTTGCGGTGGAGGCAGATGTGTTTCCCCTCGTATTACTTGTTCTCTCTTTATTCCTTGTTTTCTCCATTTTTTATCCCCTTCCTCCTTTGTAGGGTAGTAAACCGGGTACAACGTGGTTAACCTTCCTGTCTTTCCTTTGTCTTTCTCTCCTTTTCTTGAACGTATATGTAGTCCTCGTGTACGGAGCCATCGGCCATTCCACACATGTGTGTGCCAGTTCCCGTCCGATATTTTAGGAAAGATCAGAACAAAAAATAAATACGCGTACATATTTGCAACAAGACACAGATTCGAAATTAGCATTATTGAGATAATGTGCGGGTAACACGGTATTACGACGAAAGGCCCCACCGCGGTGGTCTAGTGGCTAAGGTACTCGGCTGCTGCTCCGCAGGTCACGGGATCGAATCTCGGCTGCGGCGCCTGCATTTCCGATGGAGGCGACAATGGTGTAGCCCCATGTGCTCAGATTCGGGCACACGTTAAAAAACCCCGGGTGGTCGAAATGTCCGGAGCTCTCCGCTACGGCGTCTCTCACAATTATATGGTGGTTTTGGGACGTTAAACCGCAGATATCAGTCAATCAATTACCTCACGTGATGATGTAAAAGTTGACGCAGTAATTTCTTAAAGGTCTTCTGAGACTGTACAAAAGTATCATCTGCAATTTCATTGTTTCATCAACACGAAAACACCCGTCTACACTATATCCATCCGTCATTTAGCCAACACTGCCGAAGGTGGTGATTAGGCACCATCCTACCGACATGAGCCCATTGTAGAGTTACTTGCTGTGACAACTGTACTTGGGCGACTTTCTTTCCGTGGCCACTGTATCCTACACTTACTTGCTGAATGAATGAGCGAGTGACGCAACGGCGGAAGCGCATTAAATTAGTCACATATATAACAAAAATGATTATACGCGTTAAAAAACTGTTTATTTGTGACGTTTTGATCAGAGACCAATCTTCTTCAGGTGTGATGAAGATCGTTCCAAGATCGAATCGTCACAAATGAACAGCTTTTTAGAAGCGCATATTTTTTTTCTACTTCTACGACAACCGAAGCCAGACTTTTCATAATCTAATCTCTAATATATATCATAATCTCTAACAATCTCATATCATAATCTCTAATATATATATCAGGAAAAGATCTGTATACTTAAGGGCCGGTTTTTCTGCGCCCTGACACAACATTAATGAGATCCAACAGACAATGATGCCAAAAAATGAATAGGGGAAGTTATTAGACCCAATTGTAATGTAAATTAGAAGAAAGAAAAGTGGGTAAAAAGACAACTAGCCGTGAACATATATACATACACACACACACACACACACACACACACAAACACATATATATATATATATATATATATATATATATATATATATATATATATATATATATATATATATATATATATATACATATAATGTGTGTGTGTGTGTGTGTGTGTGTGTGTGTGTGTGTGTGTGTGTGTGTGTGTGTGTGTGTGTGTGTGTGTGTGTGTGTGTGTGTGTTCGCGGACACGTGCGCGAAAAAGCCCGTATTCGAAAGACGGGCTTGCGTATGTTGTGGGGCAAGCCGGTCCAGCAGTGTGCCCTAGCCGAGGCCGACGTAAACGAGGGGACGGGGACAGACCGGTGCTGCACCGGAACGATGGCATACAGCTTTTGCAGTGGCGAGACTGGTGTCAGAACGCGGGGACTCAGTTTGATTTATCACCTTATACCCTCGCGCATAGAAGAACGGAGGGTAAAGCAGCCTGTGTGTACGGGGGATGGGTGGCAGTCGACATTTTTTTCTCCTTTATGCGCCTCGTTCACACTACTCTGCCAAGCACGCCACCGCACCCCCGCCGTTTTCTGCAGTGCGCATTCGCATTTAGAAAGGATCGGTACGTGGTAACACGTACGCTGTGCACGCACGTAAAAAATGTAACGTAAAAAAAACAGAAAGCAATGGTTTTTCGACCGATAATAAGGCCGGCTTCAAGCTGCAGGCTACGCACCGCGGTCAATAGCGCGTCCCGATGTTCAAAGAAAACAACCGCGTGCGACAAAATACAGGTGAGCAGGGGTGGGTCACCGCAGCAAACGACGCGGTATTCAGACCACCAGCCCGGCTATTTTTTTTTTTTTAGGCTCCCCGACTTCCCTTTACCCGATCTTTACTGCCTTCCGCGCCTTGTTTCGTACAATGCTTTGTCGGGGGTATAACTAGTCGATCACCACTCTCGCTCATCAGGAAGTTCCACGATTGTCGCGATAACATCGTTTCTCTTTTTTTTCCTCTCTCGCTAAGTGGCGCCCTCATCGAGTCGTCCAACTCGGGCGTCATTCCGCCGAGGCACTGCGTCGTGTCCCCCTTATGGCAGACAGAAATGAGGCGCTTTTTCTTCAACAACCACTACGTGGACCACCACCGCAGCAGCCTCCTCGATGCTCAGTCTCCAACCCGTTCCCGCAATTCTTTCCGACACCTCCGATACCGCGACGCTTGGCTCGTTAGCTCTTCAACGGAGGCGCCTGCTCCGTTCGGGAACGTGGGAAACACCGTGGCCGCAGTGACCAGGTACGAAGAACAGGGTAGGCGAAATGAAGCGAGGGGACATTTCGAGTGGACGTGTTGAACGGGGGGGGGGGAAGAGTGAGCGGGTGGAGGGGAAGAGATCTGTGCGGGGGAGACGGTGCTCGGGGGACAGTGCGCTCTCTTGCGCGGGGAGAAAGGAACAAAAGAGTGCGCCGGAAAGTCAAGAGATATGAGCGAGTGGTCCGTCGCGGGAAACGATCGGCCCTTCCAAAAAGGCCGGCTGGGTTATTTGTGTGTTTTTTTTTCTTGTTCTACGGGAGCAGAGGGGCGCCGCTGGGACCGAACCGACTGACCGTTCCGTGCAAGTACAGGTATACACGTGCAGACACCACCGCCGTGCTGCAACTGGAACTGCAGATTTCTAGTATTTTATTCCCGAAGTGTATACTGCAGGTGGCATGCCCCTCGCACATATTATACGCACACATACCTACGCTAAACCGCTCGTGAGCGAAATGATCAAGGGCAGTTATCGCTCATTTGGCGCTCGGTGACAAGAGCGGACCACCCGGAAAGGACTCTCTCCGCCCGCTGCGCTAAGAAAGAAGGATCGCGCGCACAGTCGGCGGACCACGCGCTCGAAGCACCGACAACGCTGTTTCGCCCACCCGCATAAATGCCTCGCGCGGCATATTAAAACCGAACGCGCGATCTCGTTCCTCTTCTTCGTTTATTAGCGTGCTCCCTCTATTTCCTTCACTTCTAGTTTTTTTTTTCTATCTTCACCTCGCTTTGTTCCGCCGCCTTCCATATACGTCGGCCAGTGCGATAAGCATCCGCTGTAATGCGAGCCGTGATAGCACTTCCATCTCGAGCAGGCTCGAATTCCGCACGGCCCGCCACCGCCCGGAGATGCTGGCGTAGATTGGACCCGCTATAGGTGTTCTCAGTCCTTCGGACGTTAGGCCTGAGAGTGCCGTTGGCTCGTATTAGAAACCAGGGTCGGAGAAGATGCCGTAGCTTGCATATACGACCCACACTGGGGATATATAAATGGCAGCACCGATACAGGTGTACGGATGAGGGATCATGGCTTATGATGCTGACATGCTTCGCCTCAGAACAGTGGTACACGATTACAAACACAAACGAACTGGGAAAAAGGACGTGTTGTCAGCTGACGCGAGGCTAAGCCGCGTTTGGCTATAATTATTCTCCTTCATACAACTCGTACTTCACGTAGGAGAAAACGGTAAGCATAAGTAAACACTGGCAGAACTTCAGCGATGTTTTCGGGGAGAGAGCTCTGGTCCACCTATCGATAAGCTTTTCGTATAAAGGACGTAACCCCTCGAGCAAAGTTTGGACAAAATATTAATTTTGTGGCAAGCAACAGTAGAACGCAGTGTTTCTATTTTTATTGTTTAAAAAGACTGCCCTAAATAGTAGTAATAGGGGGTTTCAACAAACGCATGCCAATTTGCTTCACGTTGGACGGTCCGTGATTCCAGCGATCGAAGTCGGGTCGTTGGCCAGGCACGTGGACCGCTGCACGGAGAGGAAAACAACGGTTTAAGTATAGTCCTGTAAAAGTCCCCACCAAGTGCGTCGCAGTCACATCCGGGATCTGGGCGTCACATAATGGGCACGATGAACAGACCATGGTAACATTGCACCCAGAGAGTGGTTACTTATGGGGTAAGCGTAACCCCTACACGAAGCCTGCGCAACGTAACCTTCTCTCGGCGGGCTCAACTACCTAGGCGCTATGCGGTACTCCCAACCAGGCTGCAGAAATTAAACGCCTTCTTCTTCTTCAAGCCACTACCACCACCACCAACAACCAGGCGGATCTGACCCACATGGAGCTGTAAGTGCTCATATGGTACGTCGCAGGCTTTTTTTTTTTTTTTTGAAACGTCTGTCTGTGCTCGCACCTTAAGTAAACTGCAGATGTGGGTGTTGTGGGTGGGTAGCCAAATCAGCTTTTACAAGGTACGGCAAGGAGTCCTGAGGCACCCATTGCACTGGACACGTATGCGTATACAGCGAGTGAGTCGTGTAAGCAGCAAGTGTTCTGAATGATATTCGAGAGCGATGCAGACCGATATACCCTGCGTATATCGCGATTGACTTGCGTGAAGCCAGGGTGAATGACAAGCTCGTAATATCATTCAGCTCCAATACACGGAAGAAGCGAGCCTAATCTGTCCCGAACGGTGGCAAGCTCACTCCTTAGATAGTGGTTTCTGAATCCCCATGTGCCTGTACAAAGGTCATTCTGACTTCTTAAGCCCTTTCGTTTTGTTTTTGTTTAGTTTTTCCCCCTTTATTTTGCTATGGGTGGTTGCTGTTGATTGTTTTGTTATATTTTAAAGTGTGTGTTCCCAATTTGCTCTCTATTCCTTGGATTTCGCGTTCATGCTCCTAAAAAAATCACTGTTTTTATGTTCTACTGAGGACTATAAGTTAAACCAACCAACCACCCGCATCTGAGCAAATGTTATGGGTGGAAGGACCCTGTAGTCTCGAGTGACAATCCTTTAATCCCATCAATCTATAAGCAATGCTTGCCTGAACACACTGAATTGTACGGAATTGAAATTCTAGATTTATTTGGTATAAATAAAATGACAATTGATTAAATTTTGTGGCAGAAATTATTAAATCAACCATCCTCTGATAGATTACGGTGAACATTGCAGTCGGGCGCCGAGATCATGAAGTAAATAAGTATCATTGCTTAGAATGGTCAGAGTCCACCTGGGTGGTGTGGAGGTAGTGGTGCTCTGCTGTTGACCCTAATGTCCAAGGCCACGGGTTCGACCCCGACCGTTGCGGTCGCATTTCGTTACAGGCGAAATAGTAGAGGCCCGAGTACTGTGCGATGGGAGCGCAACTTAAGGAACCCCAGATGATCATCAGGATTGTGTCAGGATTCCCCAGGTGTCGGTGTCCGATAGATGCCGTTCTAGTTTACTGGATCATGACAGAAGCTGCCGTATAATCGACATTGATGTGTTTGTTGATATATTGCTTGTACTTTATTCATTTTTACAACATGCACAGAGTACATTTTAAAGGCCTCCCTAGCAAGAAAGCTGTAAGCACACAGCTTGACCAGCCCAGCTGGGGCCCGCAACCAGGCAACAGCAGCATTGTACACATACATACGCAATACAAACAAGGCTTTTCGTAGTTGTAGCCTGCCCCGCCACGGTTGTCTAGTGGCTAAGATACTGACCCGCAGTTTGCGGGATCGAATTCCGGCTGCATCAGCTGCATTTTCGATGGAGGCGAAAATGCTGTAGACCCATGTACTCATATTTGGGTGCACGTTAAAGAATTCCAGGTGGTCGAAATTTCCGGAGCGCTCCACTACGGCGTCTCTCATAATCATATGGGTGTTTTGGGACGTTAAACCCCACAAATGATCGTTGCTGTCTCATTATTGCCACACGTGCTTTTTCAGGCATAAATACATGTACTATACAATTAAATGCATTCGCACTATGAACAGGTTAAAATACGCGTAAATTACATCACCACGACAATCTACTGGTACACTGCCAAAATGGGTCCAAAGAAAAGCAACGGTAAAAAGAAAGTATGCATGTGACATTGTAACAAGCATAAATAAAAGTTAAATTTGCAAGCTTCACACAGGTAATTGAAATTTATGGAGAAAGAGAATACGCAAGCGCGCGCGTGATAAAACCGTACCTCGGTTTGCGCACTTCTGTACTTGATTTATAACTACTTGGGTACATTGCAGCTAAGGGTTTAATCATAGTAATTTGCTCAATGGCGCTTTATTAACAATCTTCAGAATGCTCGTGTTATGCGGGTACTGGGTCATTCAACGAGGGCTGACAAACTCTTTAAACCATGTGCATTTTTGTTATCAGCAAAATGCACTTAATGTAGTAGACGGTATGCGTAAAGATCTTTGATGGTAGGTATATTTTCTTTTCTTGAAACAGTGGTTTTGTAGGATGTAAATAATGAACATTATTAATGCAAAGCACAGATTTCTTTCCCAATAGTAACAACCTGTTATTATAAGGTTTAGCAGATGTAGTTCATGCTAAGCTCAGTAGCTTATATGCGATCAAAAAAATGATGAAGCTCGAACATTACACGAGGTGGGAACACATGACGACATCTAAATAGAACATAAAGCGCATCAGACAACTCCGTCTGTGTGCGAGTTCCACGTCATGCGTCTGGAAAACAAAACACCTAAATTTTGTGCTGACCCGCAGGTTGCGGGATCAAATCCCGGCTTCGGCGGCTTTATTTTCAATTGAGGCGGAAATGCTGTAGGCCTGTGTGCTCAGATTTGAGTGCACGTTAAAGAACCCCAGGTGGTCGCAATTTCCGGAGCCTTCCAATATGGCGTCTCTCGTAATCATAGATGGTGGTTTTGGAGCGTTAAAACCCACATATCAATCAATTTTGCGTTCCCGTGCAACATCAAGCGAGTGGAAACCTACGTTTAAATCAGCGCGAAACACGTATTTGTTTTTTTTTTGCAGCGGAAAAAATGGCGTTTGATCTTTTCACTGTGATTCGCAGGCTGTTGCACTACAGGGCCACTCAAACACTTTGGACAGCACATTATTCGCTTGGGAAAACAAGTTTGATTCGACGTTGGAGGAACAATTTAACATACTCGGCCATTTTCATGTACTGCATGGTTTAATTTAGTTGGGCATAGTTGGCCGAACGCTGTGAGGGATTTAAATAATGTCAGAAAAAAGAACTTGTCAGAGACAGCATACAACTTGGGGATATTACTTTCCGTTTATGATACAACACACTAAGCACCGACTATGCCAAGCTATTGCCGGTAGAATCGCCGCATGTCATCCTCCATGGGCGTTAGCGGCTCGCGATTTCAAAAATCGCACTTTTTTCCGGATTAGATAATAAGTGTGCTATTTCCATTACTGCATATATAGCAGTTACCCTTGCCCCATCTTTGTATTAAACATATAGATAATATTCGTGTCTGTACCGATGAAACATATCGCCAGAAAATTCCTACACCGACATTCTTTATATATCTACTCACAAGGAGAAGAAAAAAACTGCTTTTCAGATTTGTCACTTTACAGCATCCTCAAAAGAAAAGTTCATGGAATGCTTTTTGCTTTACACTTCATACGTCGATAATCAGGATCACTTCTCTGGGTGGCTGGTAAGACTCACTACTACGTATAAAATGAATCAGCTTAGAAAACACAGGCAGCAAAATGGCATACGGCATAAGAAAGAATTCGATAGCCAGAGATTTGAACCCCAACATAATTCTTCACGGCGTTCCAAGCCCCTTTGAAATCGCATGAGAAAACACAGCTCATTGCATGGAACATGCAGCGTATAGGAGAACCCATTATCTTTACCACTTTTAGCGGCGAGTGACGCGTTACATCTCCTATAGTTTTTTTTTGTTTTTTTCCTAGGACGTATCGGCTAAACATGCTGAGCTGTCCGTTGTCCAAGGAAACTTGGCTTATAACTGGAGCTCAAAACTCTGAATTAAGTAGCATTCATTCAGTCATAGAATTCGATATTCCTATGTACGTTAGCCAATTGGCGGAAAACGTCTTTCGTGGGCTTCGTCTAAGCTAAGCCTCTACAAAAACTCGTCGCACAGAATAAAAAAAAAACTAACAGTGCTACATGCTCGTATCAAGAAGCTGAAGAATTCAAAGCACAATGTCATACGACGTAAAAATTCTGCTACTCTTCGTAAGGAACTTCAAAGGGACACTAAAGTCAAGTAACAATTTAAGTCAGAATGAATGTATGACAACATATGTATGACAATGTATGACAATGTATGACAACATATAAAACGACAATATTATCAACAACAGTGCTCTACTTACCGAGTAATTAAGGTAATTAGGTAATTAAGGTAATTAAGGAGTAATTAAGGCACAAGAACACAAGCGCTGCAGTTGAAAACATTCAAAATGATCCTGATGACATCGGACGGACTACCTACAATTAATCACAAGTAATCGATCTACCTGCACTAAATAAAGAGCCTTCGTGCATCAAGAGACGCAATAAAATGTTGCTTGTTCGTTTCTGTTTGATTCATAGAAAAAAGAACCGCCGGACGTTACTACGGGGAATGACGCGAGTGGTTCAAAAATTCAATTTTCGTAGTTGGATGGATGGATGGATGGATATGGCTGTACCCTTTAGATCGGGCGGTGGCTAGCGCCACCAAGCCGTAATACCTAATGAACCAAAAACTATATTCATTTTTTTTTCTTAAAAAGTGAGTTTGAGGATTCGTACTTTGCAGTGAAGAGTTTAATTTTCACTCGTGCCTTGACTTTAGCCACCAATCAGATAACCTCCTTCTAGTTAAGTCTACCCGCTTAAAGTCTATTTTGCCCTCCCGGTTCCTCAACCCCAGTGCTTTGAAAAACACAGCGCCATCATCCTGAACTATAGGGTGAAGCCCTTTACAGAACATTATCAAGTGTTCGGCAGTTTCTTCTTCCTCTCCACACGCACTGCATACTGTGTCTACCCCTTCGTATTTGGCCCGATATGTCTTGGTTCGCAGTACTCCCGTCCGGGCCTCAAACAGTAGAGAACTACCCCGAGTATTATCATAGATCCTTTCCTTGGCAATTTCCTGCTTAAAGGTTCGATAGGTCTCTAGTGCGGACTTCTTAATCATGCCCATTCTCCACATGTCAGTCTCAGTTTCCTTCACTTTTTTCTTAACCGATAGTTCTTTTTGGTTTGGCCACCTGCTGTTTTCTAAGTATTTACCAGTCAACTTCCTGGTTCGCTTCCTCCGCTTTGTATCGACATTCTTCATGTACAAGTAGCTGAAAACCTTCCTAGCCCAACGCTCTTCCCCCATTTCTCTCAATCGTTTCTCAAATTTTATCTTGCTGCTAGCTTCCCTGCCCTCAAATGATGTCCATCCCATATCACCTTGTACTCCCTGATTTGGTGTATTCCCGTGAGCTCCTAAAGCAAGCCTACCTATTCCACGTTGCTTAATTTCTAATCTTGCTTGAACTTCTGATCTCATGCACAAGACCGCATTGCCGAACGTCAGCCCAGGAACCATGACCCCTTTCCATATTCCTCTCACAACATCATTACCCCTGGAGAGTTGGTGCCATCTAGTGGGGCGCAGTTGAACCAAAAAGACGTCTGCAATTTCGGAGCTAATTGCGGTAAATTGATCAATGGCCGTTGTCGCTGCTGTGGCTCCCGCTGCTTTCGGTCTGATGCTACTAGCGCAGTACAGCCGCGCAACGTTGTGCACGGCAACAGTGACGTGAGTCGGTCCGGTTGGTCCGCTTCTTGAGGCGGGGTAATTTGAAGTGCGCTAACCCGACGCGGACAACTAAAACGTGATTTATTTCAAAATAGGCCCTTCCCTGGCACAAACGTAACACTACGAGGTTTCTGGACTGCTATTTGAACAATCAACGTTGACTTAGCACTCGCCTTTAGTGTCCCTTTATAAATAAAAACATGTTTAGACAGCTAGTATTAATAGAAAATTTTCGGGTCCATGGCCAACGAAAAATTCCAAAGCATTGGTGTGCGCGCGCATTATCACAATTCTTGGATGAATCAGCAACAATGCAGATTCTATAAATAAGCAGTTGGTATGCGGTTATTATCAACCGGCATTTTTGGCTACATATTTATTCTATTTTCGTGTCTGTACAGCATGAATTGCGCAAATATAGCTGTTGAAGTTATAGAGCGCGGTGCTTAAGAGACATCTTTTTTAAGTTCCTAATGATCGGCTGTGACATCTCAATTACTAGACATTCATGTTGCGCGTAAACATTTTGCTGGTGAGAGCATTTGTGTTTTGTGAACTGTTCTTCCGAGCAGACACGTTCTATTATTGAAGAACAGGAGTCAACAGCACGAACGTTAATCCATACGCCTATGGTTTTGTGCTTGTACAGTATACTTTACGACGCCAACTGTACTACGCACGAGAATGCGCCCATACCACGCATTCGCACCAACTTCTCCTTAAATACATTTAAAAACAAAATTAGTGTCATTCCAAAGGGTCAACGCGATTCAACAGTAATGCAGCCACCCCAAAATAATGCGTTGTATCTCCTGATCATATCACGACATTAGAACACTGCCTGGCCGCTTCTGCATGGCAATTACCTTTCTGCCGCGCTTTCATAACAAGAACAGACAGGTCTGGGTCCCCGTACCTCTTGTGCGTTTCACAGGTTTTGTACGTTTTGTGTCTCCTATATGAGACACTTGAACACCTAACCTTAGAGTGTCCCACACTTGTCACGCCGCGGGCACTGTTCGTCAAGGAACGTTGACTTGTTAGAATAAAGTGCATCACCATTGACGATTGCTTGTTTGCGAGAGGATGCGCTGCTCGCCGTGGTTAGGCCCATCAAGCTCCGATAACTTTGATGAACACAAAGTGTATGGCCTCGTGTTTATAGACGTCTTTCATGTGACCACTTATTCAGTCTGTGTTTATTGTTTCCTGTCTTTTTTATTTAACATCATCGTATATTCCTTCCGTTGTGTTTACCCTTCCAGAAAGAACAGGCAGGCGTTGTACTCCTTTAGGTGGCAGTTGTCAGAATGTCCCCTCCTTACTCCTCTGTGTCTTCGTACTTTTTTAAATTCTTTTTCTGGTATGAAAATTATTTATTGACTTTTTACTCTTTTATCTTTCTTCATCTTTATTTCTGATGCTCTAGAAATTGTATAAAACACGATTCAATAAAGCACTTCTATGGGTGCATGGGCGGTATAGAGAGTAGCTGTCTTTTTGCATCGCCCATGCAGTGCGAAACCCCGCAACATAAGTATCAAATATGACTCCCTGCTTGCCAAGATTCGTCTAACATCCATTTAGTCTTGTTAGTAGGTCCCCAAGACAGTTTTTATATGTCCATTTCGTATTTCATTTCACATCAATAATAAACATTTATTTATATTAGAATGCGTCTTGAAGCTTATAATTGGGGTGGGTTATTTGACAGCAATGCATTTTTTGTCGTCGTGGACTTGCGGGCTTGCATATATCAACTCAAGCTTTTTGAACTAAAAAAATCTCGCTTGCGAGAAATATACACATTTAAGTGTTCATACCAACATCACATACTATGCAAGATGACTATAAATACTATTACTAGTTTTTCAAACACTAGTCTTTATCAAAGCCACGATTGAGAAATGAGTAGAAATTAGCTTACAAGAAGAATATGGAGCACTGCCTTATAGGACGTTTCATGCGTTGTGTTTCACGCTACTATGAACTAGTTTAAAACCACATATTACGTTGGATTCACTTGCCTACGTCCCTGCTCTTCCTCGTTGACATGACCATTCCAAAAACTATTGAAGGACAATAGCTCCTCAGTTTGTGGTACATATTTTTTTTCTGAGAGATATTGCAAACTTATGCCTCTCTTCGTAGTTTTTTTTTTTTACGTTACCAACCAAATAGTAATTGTTCTAGAGTATTTATAACTTTCTCACGTTCAAGTCTGCATATAGAAACAATAAGGGTATTTTTTCGATATTCCATAATGATAAAACAAGGCTTCCTCATTTAATATGTGGACGGAAAGTGAAATTCCCATTTGTCAGGCCGTCGCAAACCCGTTCACTTTCGTGATTCGCAAGCAAATGAATCGTGGCATCGAAGTTCATGCGAAGTATTTCTTGTTTCAGAGCAATGCCCAGAAATTACATAGTACGAATTCTAACTTTGCGATCCGTCAGCTATAACTTTTTTTTGTTTTTTAAGATAATTTAAAAGCCCGCGCGATGCCATTTCAAAGATAAGTTTGTGATTCGTAATCAAATAAGACCTCTCAAAGTGAAATTATGTAGTGTATTAAATTGGGCAGGGTATTGATATCAAGCAGCCGGAACCCAATTATTCAGAACCGGTAGTCTGACGAATCAGGTGATTGATCGTATTTGCAAACTCACACATATTCATAAGTTAATTAGAGAATCCGATGCTTTTTACAAATGAACGAAAAAAATATCAACAAAAAAAAGGTGATTCTAAAAGATAGCGTTTTTGGTTGCCCTTACACAACGTTAGTGACCGTTGCCGGGACGGAAAGTATCGAGAATTTCAGGACACAACTTCCCGAGAAAGATATTGGAGTGTTTGGAATCGACCAAATATGAAATTCTGTGTAATAAGAGAGACATAATAAAGCCCCACAAAAAACATGGCATTTATCACTCTGTGCAGCTTGAACAGAAGTTCTAGCTGCCACAGCGATGGTTATACAGTGCTTGGCTGCTGAACTCGATGGTGTGCACGATGCCGCTCACGTCGGTCGTATTTTCGCTGAAGGCTAAAATTATAAAGACCCGTGTATACTTAGATTAAGGCGTACGCTAAGGAACCCCAGGTGCTTGAAATTTTCAAAGCCCCACCGCACGGTGTGCCCATAATTGTACCAAAGTATTAAAGCGTAATAACTCTAGAAATTACCACTGTGACGTTGGTTCGACTCAAATTCTGGGAGGTATTGATTTCCGAAGCGATTATGCAGAAAATCGATGAACGGACTTTGTGTGGGTTTAAATTTTCCAGAACCGTTGCCTGTGGTTACGCTACGCTTTATTAGGGACTACGCAAATTTGCCAGTTTGACCACGGAAAAGGAAATTTAACAGAGAGAGGTATAAGTAGCTCCGCTGTCTTAATGCAGAATAATATGCCGTCGTCAAGTAATGCGTCATAGCATACAGGTTTTTACGCGCAATTCGTTACGAATACATCTTACAGAACGTAGAATTGACGGACGAAAATTTTATCAAAGCAGCGAACGTCACCGAAAAACTGCATGTCATAAATATGGCAACATATGCTTTTAATTTCTTTTTTTAAATTCCATTTCGACGGAGAAAGTCGTGGACAGATACTTAGTACTGATTTCAGCTTTTTTTAACGTTACACTTTAGAAGCATTCATTACTGTCTGTTACTGTGTCATGAAAACATGGCTAAGTATTATAAATATTCTCTATAAAACATCTGCGTAATGAACCCCATTGTCAATCACCGCCTCAAAAAGTGAGCCCCCCTTTGTGCCCCCTTCCCATCCAAAGAAAACATCAATGGGCAAACGTTTTTCACTGCATTAAAAATGGCCCAATAATAAGGTATAGTTATGTATTTGACGAGTGTAAACCGGCTGCAGCAAGCATACGAGTACAACTTACTCAAAATTTTACCATCGTGTCGATCGTAGCCTCGTAGGCAACCGCGACAAAATTGTGCAGAAAGTACCTCAGTACCTCAATCGACTCGTCAGCTTGACCGCGGATTTTCAATTTGCTCATTGGTTAAGATTCTTCTTTCTTCAATGTTTGAAAAGCTATTTTCTGGACAGCATAACTGTCGTACCTGGATTTCCTTTCACTGACCTCGACTGAACCAGTTCTGCGAGAGCCATTGATGTGTGGCGCCATCTGGTAAGACTCGCGTCAAACTCGGCCTCAGCAATTCATATGTTGTTTCCAATATGACGTGTTTTTAGCGCTGTTTTACATATCTGCTACTCGTGGTCCAGGAAAACCGCACATAATTTGTCAGTGCTTGCAAATAGGCAAAATGCAAGCGGTCTTCGCCCAGACGTTTAACAGTGTCAAGTTAACAGGTCCGAGAAAAAGCGGCTTCACGTCACGTCGTACGGAATAAGCGAAGAAATTTTTGCAACGGTTATAGTTTATCTAAAGCTTTCTGTGCTCAGACCATATGACACAAATTCATATATATGTGCCCTCGAATGCAACCACCCCAAATATCGGGCACATATGATCACGCGGAAAGCGAGAGATATTGAAAACGAAATACATATATTTCACATGACAGCCTTAGCAAACAGAACACAGACGACAAAAAAAAAATTACAATACATGTGTAAGGCCTTCGAAGAATTGAAGAGAACGCTAATTCTGTGCCTAGTATTTCATATTATTTCAAACATGGTCGTTGGCAGGTTTTTCTCATGGGGGGTGCAAACTAGTGTTGCATCACGGTTGGGGAAGGGAGAAAGCACTAGTAAAGCTTGGGTGAGGGCGAGGGCTGGTGACACCACTTGAAGGGGGCAAGTGTCCTTTTTGCACCCCCCTGCCGACGTCCATGTTAACAGCAAACCTTTGATACATTGACACTCCTGTTCACTATCTCTTCATATATATATATATATATATATATATATATAATATATATATATATATATAGATATATATATATATATATATATATATAATTATTTATTTATAATTAAGAATAAAGGAGCACACTTACGAAAATTTGATAAGTGTTTACTCTACGTTTCGGCCGTGGCACGGCCTTCGTCAGGATCCACGGCCGAAACGTAGAGTAAACAATTATCAAATTTTCGTAAGTGTGCTCCTTTATTCTTAATTATAAATAAATAATTATATATATATATATATACAAAAACTGACGCGTATGCACGTCTAGCGTCCAAAAGCCATTCTCTTTGAACGCCACTCAACCCCCTTCCAACTCATTCTCCATACGCTGCGCTCATTTCCCAGCATGCACGCTCCTATTTCATTTTATAAATACGAAGCATTTCTTTGCGCACCGCAGGCATTTTTAGCATCTATCTATCTATCTATCTATCTGTCTGTCTATCATCTATCTATCTATCTATCTATCTATCTAAATAGCTGCCTACATCTCTATGTTCTCATGATCACTTCCTTAACTTCGGTGAACCAAATTAGTATGGGAGGGTAAGAAGGTTTGCCGAATGACTCGCTGGTCATGACATAAAGTATGCGGCAATCCCGTCGCGTACGTCGCCCAACCCTTACTGCCAGATACAAGTGGCACATACCAGTATACAACAGTCGGGTATGCGCCACATGTGATCGACAATTAGACCCACTAATAGCGAGAATAGACATCGGTTCTTCTAACGCGAGAGTAATCTGGCATCAGCTGCGTTGACCAGACGAAGACAAATACAGAGAATATAGGTCAGTATCCCAGAAGGAATCGAACCCAAGCATTCTGCGTGGCAATCAAGTATTCTACCAGAGAGCCACGTCAGGTGTCAATACTGCTTTGGAGAGAAAGAAAAAATTTCACAGCCTATACATGTAGTGAAATATGATGAGTGGGGTGAAGCGCCCGTCCGTCCATCTGTCCGTCCATTTGACTTTCTGCCTGTCTATCTGTGACGAACAGACTGACGGACTGACGGATGGATGGAGTGGCGCTTCACCCCACTCATCATTCAATCCGTGGACAAGCTGTGAATTTTTACACGAAAACCACTAGCAACATCTAGTGTTACTATTTGCAAGGACATAAACACGTAACGCCAACTAGTGAGCAATTCTCAAAACTAGCTCTAGAAGTGGCTACTACTACAACATACTACTACTACTACTACAAGGAGCTTCACCCCTAAATATAAGCACACTATATATAGATATATACCACACTAAGTTCACCCCTAAATACTTTTATTCATGCAGGCGGAAAGGATATTCTTGCATGAGTGGAGCCCTCAGTTCAAGGCCCTATTGGCTCGGGCCACACCACGTGCCCACTGGATCAGCCGACGCGGCTCCTGCAGCTCCGAGTTCTTCATCGCAGTCTCCCAGGTGGAAAGTGAGGGTGAACCAATAGGGCAGTAACCCGGTTGTGGTGGACATTCCCCGGTGTAGTGACATAAGGTGAGCTTCACTCCCCAATAGGGGCAGTAAGAGGAATATTGTGGGGGGTGGAAGATGCGAAGGATGTAAAGGCATGGAAATGAATTAGTCTGAAGTTGCCGCCAGGCAACCGCGTCCTCTCGGGTGAGTGATTTGTCTCGTATCAGGGAGCACATACGGCTTTGTCGATAATACGTGTGAATGTGGTTTAATGCTTCGTTTGGTGCATCGTCTGAGTTGGACAGAGTGCTCCCATGGCGCCTGCTTTGTAGGCTCTCGATCTACCGCATTAGCACGTTCATTGCCATGGAGAGGGGCGCGCCCAGGTGTCCAGGTGATACGCCACCTTGTGTAAAGAAGTGGGATGTGCATATGTCAGGATATGGTGTGTTTAGGCTGTGTCCGTTCCTTTCGAAATATTCCGACAGGCAGTTTGTCAATCAGTAACCACAGTGATTTGTTTGTCCGTTGCTGGTACTTGTGAAGCATGTATGATAGCAAGGGCGATAGCAGCCTCCTCTGCCGTAGCGCTGTCCACGGTGTTTAACGTGGCTAATACCGTTACAGAAACGGTATTGTCCACTACGTCGAGACACATGGTCTGTTTCTGTGGATACCGGGCTACATCAGTGTAAAGGACTTCAGGTGCATTAGATATACCGGCACCTACGACTCGCATTAGGGCTTGAACTCTTGCCCGTTTCCAGCCTTTATGCCAATCAGGGTGCTTTATGCCGATCAGAAAATTATTATTAAGTAGATAACAATTTTTAGCTAACCCTTACCCATCAGTTTTTGTAAATAATCACTATTAGCCTTTGACCAGTGTTAAATCTGGTGACTCTAAGGGATCCGTGCTTTAACCCATCCATTTTTTATATAATGATATTGCTATTGGTTTGTGTTCAACATCAAGATTATTTGCGGATGATTGTGTAGTTTATAGAGAAAATAATAGCGCTATAGATGCTCACGACTTACATTTGGACTTACATAAATTCAGTAAATGATGTGAAAATCGGCAGATGGAAACTAACTTCAAAACGACCAAAGTGATTCGATTCTCGGCAAAATCTAACCCTGCATTATACAACTACACAGTAAACAACACGTCCATAACCTCGTCAAGATCTATCAAGTACTTGGGCGTTCATTTCGGATCTGCTTTGACAGCGAACACCCATATAGACGGCTTCAAGACTGCAAGCGTTGTACCTCAAAAAACTTCTGGTCACCTAATTTACCAGCCCCTAACGTTGAACCAAAAGCACATTTTCAAGTTTCCTTCAAGGATAAGGGAGGTCTCTCTTTTGTTTTTCAGATAAACGGAACATGTGTAAAGTTCAGTTAAATCTTTCGTAATTTTGAAATAGCTCAAAAGAACTATTATTTGAGTATATTTTGTTAAAATGCAAAGGAAAGTGCAGAAAATCTGCAGGCTATTTTCTAAAGCTCTGCTTGCCCACTGATGCTATTAAGGCACATTGGTGGACGAAACCGCATGTCATCAAGGGCCTGTGTTTGTAAACACTGAAAGGATCTATAGACGCCATGGTTCTAAGACCATGGTTCTAAGCATCTAAGACACGTGGCTTTGTTCGGCGAAACCTAAGTTTAGCGAACGCCACCACTAAACTTCTTCTTTACAACACGTTGGTACGTTCAAAAATCGAATATGCACCACTAAGCTGGAACCCGCATTTGGCATACCTCATTCATAAATTACAATCTCTACAAAATAAAGCTGCTTGATTTATTACCAAAAACCACTTGCAAACATCAAGTATAACAGAAATTGAATCTTCAATTGATCTTGTTCCTCTGGAAACGCGTATACGCTTGTCACACTTATTTCCTTTTTTTATAAATATTATCGCACTCTGTCATCGCGTGCTGCTTTCCATATCAAAGAACTTCGTTTATCGTCACAACTTGATCATCAACATAAAGTCTAGCCCATCTTCACCCGTACCATTTTTTTTTTCTTGTCTACGAGCCATCCGTTACTGGGATCAGCTTCCTGCTGGCATTGCAGTTATTACTGATTGTAATACATTTGCAAACAAATTGAAATGTCACTTTAGCGCTTAAATTTTTGCATGTCGAATACCACCCATTTTCCCCATTTTTTCTCGACACTTTTCACATGAAAGTACAATTCGTAATTCTTTTGTACCCACTTGCATTTTGGTGTCATGTGTATTTTGCTCAAGCATAAGTATATATCTCTGGAGTTTGGATTACTGTCATTTTATTATTTGCACATTTATCTACTTTTACAAGACATATTATTGTTGCTGGAACTCAAGCAATACTGTTGTGTGTTATCTTTTTTTTCTTGCTTAGTTCTGTCAATAAAAAAAAACTATGTTAGTTCTTTTTTGTTCGCTATGCCGCTTGTATTAATAGAACGCTTTTAATTGTGACTTGTTTAAAAACAGCTGTATTTATTTTGCACATTTATTTACCTTTATAGGGCATTGATATTGTGGCCACGAAGATAATACTGTCCCATCTTAGATGTCTTTTTTTAACTTGTTCTCTGTCACTGCTTTCGTTATAGCGTGCAAAGACGGCAGCTAGCTGCTGCGTTAGCTCGCCTTGACGATAAAACCTTGTCAGAACAGTCAGTGCTTGAAAGACGACATGACCTGTCTTCGCACAGAAAATCAGTGAAGGCCTTATTGAACTTTTTGGGTAGTCGTGGCCAATTTAATAGGCTAGAGCACCCCAGCTCACTTTTTTTTTCAGGTGTATATTTCGCTCTTCGCTTTCTTTGCCATCTTTCTTCTACATTTCCCTCACCCTTAGTGCAGGATAGCAAACCGGACGCTCCAATTTCTGGTTAACCTCCCTACCTTTCTCTCATTTTATTCTCTTTCTCTCTCCTTGCCCCCCCCTTATAATGCCTTCGGCCCTTTAGGGTAAATAACTAAATAAATAAATAAATAAATATTGCGGGGTATGGGGTTACTTGAATTCGTCCCCAGGATTCCGGCCCACGCGCAGGAGGCGCGCTTTCCCGCACGGTGGGGGCGGGGCCCCGCGTCACTCTATGGGACGGGAGAGAAAAAAAATAATAACTCCTCTCCCTTTCTGATTTTCTCATTGCTTTCACGGTTTCAAGTAGCAACTGCATGAACCTTTCTTCTGCCGGAGTTACAGTATTGTAGTTGAAACAGTGCGAGTTCCCTAGCTTATTAAAAAATAATGCACAGCGCCTATGGGCGCTCTCAGAAATATCGGCTGTTTTACCGCATTTGAATCGCTACCGTAGATCCGTGCTTGAAGATATCCAATTGCTTTCTGGGATTTAGGTACTGGCATATGTCTAGTTCATGATGGTGTAGAGCGTGTTTGAATCGCGTGGTAAAAAAAAGTTCCCTGGCCAGTTTTGTGGAGGGTGCGACCGCCGTCAAGCCCTCGTAGCTCCATCTAGCGTTGAGATGGTGTACTCTACGGTGCCACGCAAATATTAAAATAGGGAACGCTTAAAAAGAGAGTATTCTTATGGAAGGCACATTCATGACCTCGTAAAACAATATTTAGTGTTCGTTGAGGTAAAGATCAATAGTATAGAACATCAGTAGGGTACTTAAAAAAAAAAGACGAAGTGCGCGTTTCCGAACAGTCAGTGTATGTACCACATAGACCCCTCAATTTACAGCACATTCTCGAGTTTTACAGGTTCCATAGTAGTTTTAGGTATCTACTAATTAGTTAATTGGTGTTAATTAACGAATGCATCTTAGGTTAGGCTTTGAAAGCGCGAGTAATATTCACCGGGCGCGGTATTACGGATGGTGGTATCAACTCGC
This sequence comes from Rhipicephalus annulatus, assembly GCA_013436015.1. Lineage (NCBI taxonomy): Eukaryota > Metazoa > Arthropoda > Arachnida > Ixodida > Ixodidae > Rhipicephalus > Rhipicephalus annulatus. The sequence goes on along the minus strand of WOVY01001118.1, from coordinate 177,794 downwards.
CGTCTGCGCCGCTTAAATCTGGCAGACCTCTGGATCCGTCCTTGGACCTCTTTTCGGTTTATATCAATAATGCCACCCGTGATATTGCAGCAAATCTAAAGCTTTTTGCGAATGCCTGCGCGCTTTAAAGTAGTTAACGCATACAGTGACCAGGTTCTTTTAAATAACTCTTTTAAGATTCAAGATTTGTGCACAAAATGACAGATGACCTTTAACGCGAGAAAAACTCTGGCGATAACCATGACCTGCAAAAAAGATCTACTAACATTCCAATACAACCTAGGCAATCAATTCTTGTCCTTTGTCTCACAGTATATGCACCTTAGTCTTGTTATCACATCTACATTAGGATGAAACCAACATGTTTATTAAACTGAGAAAATGGCTTTGAATATACAAGGCTACTTACGGGCACTCGCTATGGCATTCGGCAAACCGAAATGTGAAACGAACGTAATACCAATATTAGAATATTCATCGGCTGTCTGGGACCCGCACACGCAAGCTAACACAGATAAACTTGAATCAATACAGCGAAAAGCTGTAAAATTCATATTCAATACGTAAATGTAACACATCTCCGTCAGTTCTTCTGGAAGGCGCTTAACTAGAAACCTTGGAATAGAGACGTTATCGCGAAATAACGAAGCTGTTCTATCGCATATATAATAATAAGCTAGCAATACAAAAAAAGTCTAATTATATCGAACCAACTTTGCGCCACGAAACGCGTGCCTCCAATCTCGAAAGAGTGACTGAGCCCCTATATACAGGTACCTTTTTTTTTTTTTTCGAACAAGCAGAGAGCGGAACAATACGCCGCCAGAGATTCTTGTAAGTGTCGATCTCTACTAGTTTCTTCGTGCGTTAGCTGTTCACATGGCTTATAACTACGCCTTCATATATATTACAGTGCACTTTATTCTAATACCCATCTTCAAGTTCCTCCTGATGCCCAGTGAGATATGTTTCCGTTCTGTATCCAACCGTTGTCCAACAGAGATGGAATGAGACATTCCTGTCGAAGAGAGACTAGTCTGGCGTAACTTGTGGTGAAACGTCAATTCTCATTGCAATGCTGACTATTCAATTTTGTAAACATTACATATACGCTCATATTACACAGCACTCACCTCGAGTCAACGTCAACTGTAGTTAAGTGTCATCCACTTACTGAGTTCATTATGTAGCAGTGTACAGGGCTACGATCCTCGCGAGCACAAGCGCTACATATCAGCTCACCACTCTTGGTCTTTTTAACACTCATGCATCGTTACGCCAGTGTAAACGACTGGCTATATAAAACATACGCGACTACTCATTATATGTCAGTGGATACAACATTTTTGCATATATTTAGTGTCATTTCCTAACGTTTCGCTACTTACAACACAATCACATTCCGTGCACATCTTTCACAAAACGTTGATTCCCAATGGTACGTGGGATCTGCCAATTTTTCAAAGACTGGGCTTCAAAACATTCACACGGCGCTTCCTCCTGCTTTTTTTCCTCTCCATGGTGCTCAGCGACTAAGGCCCGGTGCTATCTGGGATCCCTCTGCGTCCTACTTAAAGACCACAATGAGAAAGGCTCGTTCGCTGCTGCTACTGGCAGTGGTAACGTGACTAAATAAGTCACAGAGTGGCTGGTCGCACGTAAATGCTTCAGTCGCTGATTTTTCAGCACCGCGACTATAGTCGCATACCTCTGAACCAATGGAATGCGCAGGAATAGGTATTGTGCTTATTTTACGGAGTAATGACAGTGTAAGCCGCATGCGAGCTGACGTGAATTCTGCGTGGTGAAAGAATTTTGTCGCACGCAGACGCAAATATCGGTCGCCAGTCGCAAAGGGTCGGGCGACCGGGGAAGGTCACCGGTGTGAATGAACCTTCACTCACGCGTCCAACAGCTCCAGCGGCCGTCCCTTGGCTGCACTAAAACAAGCGAGGAAGCAACATGTACACAGAATGGATTTTTTCGGTAAACACTATCTCAGTTCAGGAGTGGGATGCTCATAGGGCGTGACAACTTCGGACGCCTGCCTGGATGGCTGCTTGAGTACGGGCTCAGCGAGCTGCGGTAACTCAGTTCTCTTCCTGTACAGCCTATACATAACCTCGAACTGGGCCATGCTGTGACTAAACTCGGGTGTCGACGGGTAGTCAATGAATCTCAAAGGGCGCGACAACCCAACAAAGTCACCAAGCCTCTTGAATGGCAAATGAGGTACCCGTTGCAGGCAGACGTCGAAGCGGGAAAGCAAAGCCACCTAAACGTTCCCGCTGAAGCAGTTCTAGGCGAGGGAGAGGGCATTAAATAGTTGTAGAAATGTGGACCCAGGACACTGGGAGCCCAAGCTGCGTTGGGTAGGGTGCTCTTGTGCTCGAAGCAGGCTATTTTAAGAGTAATTGGGTCAAACAAAGCAAATGCATGGGGTGCTACAGGCGGACAAATTAAAATTATGGAAAATGCAGGCCCCACGGCGTCATGGCCCGTGCTGCGTCTGCGTCGTTTCGCAAAGGACCGAAGGCTGCTTGGGGACCTACGCCATGTTTACGCATATTTGGTCATGGAAGAACGCGAGCGCAAGAACCCAATAGTAGTTGGGTTTCACGCACGCGCCCTGGCAGCTCGAAAATTTCTATAAGCTGCTTGAGGCCCCAGTTCTAACACTCTCTATTATTATCACAGCCTTTGAAGAACAGGCCACCACAGCAGCTTTAGGGAATGGGGAAGGGGGTCATAGTTGGGCGGGGCACGTCGCGGCCAGCGAGTGCAGGGACCCGGAGCAAACTGCTCAATATGTGGTTGTACAGGGTGGTCCGGCCATGCTGTAGAGAGAGGCGCCCGATTGACCTCTCCTGGGCGGCCGCACGTCGGGGACCGAGAGCGCGGAAGTACCGTGGTAAAACAATGCAGGGGAGAGCCTTGTGGATTCTTGGAAACTAACCAAGCTCTGGAAGATGACATTGGTGGGTCCATGGGAAAAGTGTGTTCCTACCATGTAGACGGGAACATCAGGAGACGCTGGACCAGCATAAGATATCGTCTGTAATGGTAATGCGTAGGACAGACAAGCAGTAGATGCCAGTGGAGGCTCCACCTCAGCGAAGTAACAGCGATCTAAGGAGGCCGCGAAGCTCAGTGGGTGGTTACTATATATCACCGTCCAGTAACATCCAATGCAACGTCGAAGCAGCCGGCCACGCAGCGTCCGAGTTACGTCATGTTATAGTGGGCGTCGTGATGGTAGTACTTCTAGGCCACCTGCTTAATTGTCACGGTCGATGACCAGAGGGGGTGGCGAGGGTGATGCTGTACGGTAACACATTGTTTTCAATGGTGCAGTGGTTGCTGATGGCCAAAGAGTGCTAAGACATAATATGATGTCTGGTCAATGACAGCGTTAGGTGGCTATAACTATAAGTGCCCATAATCTTGCGCTCTAAATGTGCGTAAAAGATACACATGAGTGACGTGAAATGCATGCAATGAACTAAAACCATGCCTTTAATAATATATGGTAGCAGGACGATGCAATAGCAGGTACTGCTCCTCACACGGACATTTACACGTTCAATTCCCAAAGCAGACCTGAAAACAACGTTTTTTTTTTCTCCTATACGGGTAAAGGAGCACTAGCTCTCAGTTGCTCATCTCGAAAGCTGACGTAATCAAGGAGGTTTAAACGCAATAACGATCTGTGAAGGTCTCTGGGTGTCCACCGCAGTAGATCATTAGTTGCAGTGGTTGGCTGCTTGCCTGAAGGTCACGGGTCCGATCCCACCCGTGGCGTTAGCATTTCGGTGGAGTTGAAATGGTAGAAACCTGTGTACTGGGCGATATCAGTGCATGTCAAAGAACACTGGATGATCGAAATTTCCGGAGCCCTCTTCTAGATCATGGCTAATAACCATATGATGATGTTAGCCCGTAAAACCCAAGATGTTACAACTAAAACCTTAAACGCCTCACCAAACGCGAAATTTGACCAACGGCGCCCCATGTCAGGGGCGTCATCTTCCCGCGGCGTCGTGGACGAGTGATTTCAAAAATCGCCATGCGAGGACGTCACCATATGACGTTTTGGATTATTATATATTGCAACGTCATTATGATGCCCCGCAATGTAACGACCGACGATGGCGTCAGCGAATGACATCGTAGCTTCCTCAAAGGTGGTTCGATCACGGAAGCAACGGAAAAGCATATGAGGTACCTCCTTCCTTAGAGGCAGTTCAAAACCATGCTAGGTGTAGGAAACTTTCGAAGGGTGTCGGAGCAGCATCAATACATCGATGGAATACATCGAAGCGACCAGCCAGACTGTCTTGGCGTACCGTAACCCGTTACGGCAGCGAAATAGTCGAGGATCCAGCATTACTGTCGGAGGCAAATAATCGCTCACGTCGGGTAACCTGCCAGAAAAGATAGGTATACAAGCACACTTCCGGCGTGGCTCCGGCACTTCACTCGTCTAGGCCCGGTAGCGCGTGCGCTTTATCGTTACAGTAGATGGCTCATACTGCTCACCACTCGGTTTACAATTAAGTGCACCATAAACAGCGCGAAGGTCGCTCCACTAGGAGCAGCTTCCACCTTTTGTTGTACGTGCTTTGTTGACGTACGCCGGGTTGGATGAGAAAGGAGTTATAGCTGCTAGCCTTACTTTTTACAACATTCCAATTCATCGCTATTTTGTCCATTGCTCCCCTTTTGAGGCGAAACTATAGCTTTTTTTCTTCCATGTTTACCGCTGTTTCTTTACGACAGTGGTGTAGTATATCCATGCTCATGGCAAGAATAATCAAACATGGTTGTTAGCTGCCGCCATGTTGTCTGTTCTTTCTTCGACCTGTCATTTAGCACAGTTTCTTCGCGTAGATATACCTATAAATTGTGTCACAGAGGCCCATCAACAAATATATTATTATTGCGTAATAGAAGCATATACAATCGTTCTAGTCGTTACATCATGTGAATTACGTAACAAATGGGTGGTCGAAAACTGACAACCCATTACAAAGGGCTCAGTCAATCTTCTTAATCATCATCAGCCACAGCAGTGTGCAGATATGTAGCGTGCGCTTATTGACTTATACAGACACGCAGTGGGTACTTCAGGACTGTGATTGCCATATAGGAGTGGTTACAGCGGTCATGCACACGAACAGCACAGTGGAAGTGCCCACCGAGAAGCGAAGAATCGCAATTGAAAAAAAATGATAATAGTGGGTCCAGATAACGATTGTACGCTTACAGGAGATGAAAGTTATGGACCATCTCCCTGATGGGAACCCTGATGGAATTCAAAACAGCAGCGCTGCGCCCGGCGTTGACCCGGTTGAAACGGGCGTAAACGCGGGTTCTGGCAGAACGGTCAGGTGAAACTTGGTGTAGCGTTTATTTAAGTAAACGTTTGTTTGAAACGCAAAGTCATGGGAGGCGGGTTGGGTTTTGTGTAAATTTCATCGCAGATAAACGAGCCGAAAAGTGCTTCACTCAACGTGCGGTCGAGCGTCGCGGGTAGTGGAGGAGTGAAGCGACACAGAAGTGGGTTGGCGAGCGGACGGAGCCGGCAGCTGCGGGCGCTGCGGTGAGCCCGCAGCGGGGGAGGGAGAGAGTGACGACGGCGCACACCTGCGATGGAAGCGTCCTAGGGGAGCATGACGTCAACGCGCAGCTGTGGTGTGACCTACTTGGCACCACTCCGACACCTGTGGCGAGTTAAACACGTTGTGGCGCGTTCGCACGGACGTACGTACGTACGGCGTTACACATGCGAGTCAAAGAGCGGTATGGGGATCTTTGTCTGATGGCTAGCTACTGCGCATGCTAAAGCGCTACGGTATATACACATTTCTTTTCTACATTATATTTTGATTCCATCTAGAAGAAACATGTTATTTCTGCAAATTAAGGGGTATATGTGTTCTCTGGAGGTACTCCTACACGAAACAACGTTGCATATGTAAAACTATTTTGTTGCGAATTATTGTAAAGACACAATCTGACTACTCCAGCTAAATCATGTTTTCGAGAATGTGTATGATAGCCTTCCACACGTACAAAGCAGTTCCTAATGCGTTTCAACTTAGTAATAATGTATGGGGTTTCACTCTGTCACAGAACGAGCGCTCAAAAAGGGCGCGCCGCCAAATCCTCGCGACGAACCGCCGGAGTGACGCCGCGAAGTCAACGAAAAAGAAAGAAAAAGAAAACAAACATCTAAAGGCTCCCCAGGCGCGCGAGCCTCTCCTCTCGGAAGCGTGGCTTCGCCGACGAACCTCCTCACCCCACAACGGCGGCCGCTCGAGCAAGCACTGGAAATTTCTAGATGGAAAGGGGCATGTTATGCCGGGTTGAGTCATCTGTCGGGGACGGCCCTCGTACATTCTCGCGCCTTCCCCCAGCCTTCGCTGCGTATCGCGCCGACGAAATGACGAGAACCTTCTGGAATCTCGCGCGGAAGGTATTTAATCGAGCAGCCGAGACGAAAGATGAGGAGAAGACGGAAGTTAGCGCCAGAGCGCGTAGGGTATCCCGCCGTGTAGTCGGCGAAGGTTTTGTCCGTAGGGACAAAGCAGGAGAAGACGTGAGGTTTCCGGGAAGAGAAACTTCGGAGGAGAAGACGGAAGTTAGCGCCAGAGCGCGTAGGGATTCCGCCGTGTAGTCGGCTAAGGTTTTGTCCGTAGCGACCAAGCAGGAGAAGAAGAAGAGGATTTCCACCTGAGGGGTGAAGGCTCGTGTTACAGGCAAGAGCGTGTGTCTACCGCTATCGAGCAAAGACGCGTGGCAACAGCTGCGTGTGTGAAGCCGACGTGTTTCCGGCGAAGAAGTTTGAAGCTTGGAGAGAGGCCAACTGAAGACGCGAGGTTTCCTGGAAGAGAAACTTCAGGGGCAGCGGAGCGACAACAACGCTGGACTTTGAGTGAGTGATTCTCGGAAGAGTATCATCCAGACTTTTGTTCCAAGAACTTTGGACTGAATAGATTTTTTATCTCTTTAGTCTTTAAGTGTCTTGGTTGTTCAATGCATGCGACTGCATTGTGGTGCGTATTGTTGTCTGTGTCCGTTGATTCGAGTGTGGCTGATTGTACTGTGTAGTACGTTGTTTGATTGGTGACATATTGTATGCAACTATTGTGGAGTGTGCATTCTTGTGTATTGTTTTCGATCTGCCATTATTGAGAATATAATTTTGTTTGTTTATCAACTCTCGGCTCTGACTTGTTCTTTGGGCCACAGCCGGCGTCCGCTGGCGCGCCAAAAAGGACCACTTCTAAATTGTCCACGCTTTCGTGGTGCGGTTCGGAGGGCCAATACTTCGGCCCTTGGAATTAACCCGGCGATCGCCTCCCTAATTAACGGGACCTGTGTGACACACTCCCAAAAACACAAGATGATTATGAGACGACGTAGTGAAGGGCTCCAAAAATTTTGACCATCTGGTGTTCTTTGGCATGCACTGACATCGCCAAGTACACGGACCTCTACAATTTCACCTCCATGGAAATGTGACCGCCACGGTAGGGATCGAACCCGTGACCTTCGGGTCAGCTTTCGAGACCGCTAGCCACCGATTCATTGAGGCGGATAAAGTGCGGATGAAACACTTTTAGTACGCTTTTAGTACGAAAGCATATCGCGGCAAATAATTGCAACGTGATGAGATATGTGTCTGCTGCAACAAACGTCCAGAAACAATTCGACACGTTACCATACGTCGTGAACTATTTACCGAGCAAGGTCCTAATAAAGAGCTCACTTTTCTAGCAAAGCAGTATTGAGAGAGAGACTCTTTATTAAAAAAAGAAGGATTTTTCATACTGCTGCCACGCCTTTCCATTTCTATTCGCGATGAATGTTTCTCACATTGCAACTTGTTTCTCACATCCACGGAGTTCATGATGATGAGTGGGGCGAAGCATCCGTCTATATGTTCGTTCTTGCTTCTGTCCATTCGCGCATCCGTCCCTGCGTTCTTCCGTGCGTCCGTCCGTGCATCTGTCTGTCTGCCCATACGTACACCCAAGTCTGCCAGCAGAAGACCCTCGTTAATAGATAGGGGAAAGAAGTGTATACTTAACGGCTCGTTTTTTTCATGTCATGACACAAAATTAATGAACTCTAACAGACAATAATGCTAAGGAAAGTTTAGGGGAAGTTATTAGACCGGATCGTAATGTAAATGTGAAGAAAGAAACACGGATGAAAAGGTAAACTGGCGTGGGCAGGAACCGAACCTGCGACCTTCTAATAACGCGTTCGATGCTATACCACTGAGCTACCACGGCGGCTATCCTCCCAGCCACTTCATTGGTGGGAGGATAGCCGCCGTGGGGTAAGTATGTGAATTTAAACGTGGGAGTGTTAATCAGCGCCATCAGTAGCCATGGCGGCGAGTGTGGCGCATGTGCCACACTCGCTCGCTATATATATATATATATATATATATATATATATATATATAATATATATATATATATTTAGGTTCGATTCCTGCTCACAGTTGGTAATTTTTTCATCCACTTTTCTTTCTTCTTATTTACATTCCATTGGTTCTAATAACTTCCCCTGTACATTCCTTGGCATTACTGTCTGTTATATCTCATTAATATTGTGTTAAAACACGGAAAAACGAGCCCTTAGGTGTACACTTCTTTCTCTTATATATATATAATATATATATATATATATATATATATATATATATATATATATATATATATATATGAGATCTAACAGACAGTAATGCCAAGGAATGTACAGGGGAAGTTAATAGAACCAATGGAATGTAATTAAGAAGAAAGAAGAAAGAAAAGTGGAGAAAGGCCGCTGTGATAGCTCGGTGGTTAGAGCATCGAACGCGTTATTCGAAGGTCGTAGGTTCGATTCCTGCTCACGGCTGGTTATTTTGTCATCCACTTTTCTTTCTTCTTTCTTCTTATTTACATTCCATTGGTTCTAATAACTTCCCCTGTACATTCCTTGGTATTACTGTCTGTTAGATCTCATTAATATTGTGTTAAAACACGGAAAAAACGAGCCCTTAGGTATACACTTTTTTCCCATATATATATATATATATATATATATATATATATATATATATATATATATATATATATATATATATATATATATATGGGGAGAAGGGGCATGTGTGGAAAGGACACGGACGAAGACCCGAGCAAAAGCTGCTTTGCATCTAAAAGAGCGTCATGTCAAGTGACACTAAGCCAATATATACACATGCGAATTGAATGCAGTAGTCAAAACTTTGCCGCTGCTTGCTTTCCAGCGCACCCGTCAATTAAGGCTAATATCATGTACCATAATTAATATTATATTGCGCATGTCTTTTTCCATTTCGGGGAGTTTTTTTTTCTTTCTTGGTTCCTATATTTGGCTTACGGGTGTGCGAGATTGCCACAGACATATTCAGCTTCTTCCGCATAAACTCACCTGACTTTCCTGTGCACAAGTTACGAAAAAAATAGACAAGATGTATGACTGGCGCGGCTTCTGAAACTCTGACAACCTATGGATAACACTTGTTATTTCTTATTTGCCTTGACAGTGCAAACGACTTTACGCCCCTGGCGCGAGACAAGAAAGTGCTACTATCTCCAGTCGCGACCAGAGTACAGAGAGGGAGGACATCGGAGAGGGGAGACCTACCTCGCGCAGGCACTGGCACGACGTTGCCACAGGGATCATTTTTCAACGTCGCCTATTGAACTGCTAGTCACGGTAGCAGAACCATTAGCGCCACGTTCCAGCGAGGTGCAGGAGGGGGGACAGCTGCGGTTTCCTCGAGGCAACTAAAAGCTGTCGTAAGTGTGGTTTGGAAAGAACCCCTCTCCCCTGCATCAACAGCCTTTTTCCATAAAAAAAACATCGAAAAAATAATGCGAAAGAGTGAGTAACGAGGCAAACTAGCAAAACGCCTTACCCTTCTCGGGAAAAAAAACTACACAAATATGAAAAATTAGAAAGCAGGCAAACGGGTATGTATAGGCCCGACACTCGAGAAAGAAGTAGAAAGGCTAAGGAATGGAGCAGTACGTTTTATTTTTTGGCCGCTGCAACCGTTGCATCGACCGTTTTGACCGACATGCGTTCCAAGTTACATGATAAGTACGCAACGTTTACTGACGTGACAGCCTTGTGTTGTTCATACGAGAAGCGGAATGGGACTGCTTGGCAGTAACTATGCGCATGACGAGGTTGCCCTGTGCCACACGTCGCCACTGGAAAGTTGTGTTTTTCACGCGACCCATGCGACGCGAGCTGGAAGAACTTCATTCACTTCGTCTTTGCGGCGTGGGCGTCAACTAAGTTCTTTAGGGGTGAAGCCCGTTAAGGTGTGAGTCTGTCCATTCTTTGTATGTATATATGTAGTACGTAGCCACTGATGGCACAAACCCGCTCTAGAGCGGGTATGTGCCACAGGGGATGCGATATGGGATATGGAGGGTACTTAAAGTGTTCACTACATGGACGCACGGATGGACGGACCGACAGACTAGGAGACGCACGGACGGATTGATAGAAGCGCGGACGTACGGATGGATGGACGCACGAACAGACAGACAGACAGACAGACAGACAGACAGACAGACAGACAGACAGACAGACAGACAGACAGACAGACAGACAGACAGACAGACGGACGGACGGATGGATGGATGGATGGATGGACGGACCCACGGACGGACGCATGGACAGACGGACGGACGCATGGACGGACGCATGGATGAACGCATGGATGGACGCACGGATGGACGCACGGATGGACGCGCGAACGCATGGAAGCAAGAATAAACGAACGGACGGAAGCATGTATGGGCTAATGGGCGCTTCGCCCCACTCATCATCATTACCTAGCTCCGGGTATATTCTGTGATTTTTTAGATTATACCCGTTCTCTGATGATGATGATAATGATGATGATGATGATGATGATGATGATGATTGTTGCCCTGCCCTTTGTAACGGGTGATCAAACGGGAAATCCAGATCTGGCCCAATACGTCTCTAATTATTGGTTTGGTGTATTTGCTGCCGGACCTGTTCTATGCTGCAGATAGTTCGCGCACCACCAGTGTTCTAATCGACGCTTCGTTGCCTCCACTGAGTGCGGTTGCTGTTGTTACTCCCGGAAACCCAGTGCCATTGCCAGCGATTTCTGCCGTTGTTTCGGTGGCGTAGCGGCCGCAGATGATGAAGTGGCGGGAGACCTGAGGTTTCAATGCTGGGCAGCGGAGCACGATTTGCTCGATGCTTTCCTCCTCCAGGGTGCAAAGGGGGCATGCCGTGTTGAGGTTGGGTGTGTACGTCGCCCGCAACAGTTGGGTTTGCAGCATGCCGCACCTGGCCTCGCATAGCAGACCACTTCCCTTTAAGTTTTCGTACTGCAGTTCTTCTTAGCACCCTCTGTTGCGTTGCAGATCTGACCGCCGCTGTGGTCAGTTGCTTCGCAGCTGCTGGGGACTGAGGGCCGTGAGTTATGTGACGTATGCATGTGGGAGGTAGTGGCCAAATGCTGCACCAGGGTGGCCAATCCTTCTCTGGTGAGGGAGTGTGTTCCCGGCGGTGGTTGCCGGTGAGGCCGCACCCCAGGCCTCTTAATGCAGTTCCATCACCACGCGGATTTTTTTGTATCCGGTTGGTAACTGCGCGGCACCGGGATTTGAACCACGGACCTTTTGCATGCAAGGCGGATGCTCTAACCGAAACGCCATCGCCTTAAATCCAAAAAGTCTTATATCCAAAAAGCGTAATTTGTCATTCTCGGGCATTTCATGTGTCAACACAAGAGGCTTTAAATAATCTTCAAACACACCTATCGTTTGAGTCGCAATCGAGTGGAACATAGAAGGGTTACAATTTAGAAGAAAAACTCGCAGGCACTGATGGAATTTTTCAAACAGTCAAATCAATCTAATCTTTTCGGTTTTTAATTGACATAAAGGACCTATACTACTCCCTGTCTGACGATGAGGTATTAAAAATATATAAGGGATAACATAGAAATCTTCGGGGAATCGAACTTCCAATTAAAAACTGGCATTAGTGCACGAGATTTTCTTGACCTGGTTTTGCTGTACCTTATAAGGTACACCTCTACTTTTTTCATAAGGTACACCTCTACTTTCGTTCAATGGAATGATTGCATTTATCTGCAGAAAAGGGGTGTTTCAATCGGCCCATGCATAGCACCTCTACTCAGTGATCTTCTATTGGCAAAAATCAGCAAAATGCTGCAGAAAAGGTTAGAAGGCTCGAATGTCGTCAAAGTATTCAGATACGTGTATGATTTTTGTTCTAAACTGCCTTCTTGTTCTTCTAAATAGTCTTTATCAATGATCATTTGATTCCAAGCAACAAGGTCCCCTTTTCCAAAGCCTTAACACTAAAAAAGGAAAACAAATTGATGTTTCTCTGGACAGACAACTGTCAAATTAAAGCTAGAAAGACTACTAATAGCAGACTCCTGCACATTCGTGGTGACTTCGATTTCACAAAAATAGACTAAGCCTTGCACAACGTGATCATTGCATCATTTTTTCTCGCATCAACATGGATGCTCTTATAGAGCCAGACCATGTTAACTCATTCATAAGTGGATATCATTCTATCATTCATTTCAATGCTAGGAGCCTGCGTAAACACTTTGATGAAATCCATGATCTTCTTTCTTCATATAGTAACTCTTTTTCACTTATTGCCGTAACAGAAACATGGTTATCAGTTGCTGACAGAAATCTCTGTTGCTTCCC